>FIZT01010893.1:0-12632 GCA_900065295.1 Paracoccus marginatus | reverse complement strand
ATGATATTCTACGTAAATTTTATTTTGAGCGTTTGTGGTGGGGGGGGGGGGGGCGGGGTGTCATTTTTTCACCAAAGAGCAACGTCGCTTTTCTCACAAAATTCTCGTGGAAGCATTGCAATGTCGCGGGCGTTACAAAGATTGCTCTCGCGTGCAGGGTAAATTATTATGTAATGCATCGATCGAGCTAAAAAATTTTGTGGATTTTCTTCTCATGTAAAGGTACCAATCTATGAGGGGGTGGGGAGTCCCGGAAAAAAAATCGAAAATTTTTTTCAAGGGCCACCCTACATATGTAACCATCTTCCAAAAATTATGAATTTTCCAAAAATTTTCCGTTTTCCAAAATTCTCAATCCTCTTAAATATATAATGTCAATTTTCAGAAATTTCCAATTCTCTAAAATATGCCAATTTTCCAAAATTTTCAAATTTTCTAAAAGTTGTCAATTTTTCAAAATTTCCATTCCTCTAAACTTTTGCCAATTTTCCAATTTTCAAAAGTTTGGCTAATTTTCTAAAATATGATAATCCTCCAAAAGTTATCAGTTTTCAAGAATTTATCAATTTTCAAAAAGTTGTCAATTTCTCGAAATTTTTCAATCCTCTGAAATATGTCGATTTCAAAAAAATTTCCAATTCTCTATTTTTTCCAGTTTTTCAAGATGAGTCAATTTTTTAAAATATGACAATCCTCCAAAAATTATCAATAATTTGCCAATTTTCCCAAAATTTTTCGATTCTCTGAGGTAGGTAGGTATGTCAATTTTCCAAAATTTTCTAAAATTTGTCCATTTTCTAAGATACGACAATCGTCCAAAAACTTTCAGTTTTTCTATCCTCTAAAATTTGTCGATTTCCCAAAATTTTCCAGTTTTCTAAAATTTGCCAATTTTTCAAAATGAGTCGATTTCCTAAATTATGATCATCCTCAAAAATTGGGAAAATTTTGGAAAATTTTTTGACTCTCTAAAATATTCCAACTTTCCAAAATTTACAATTTTCGAAAATTTGCCAATTTTTCAAAATTTTCTAAAATATGACAATCCTCCAAAAATTGTCAATTTTCTGAAATTTGTCAATTCCTCAAAGATTTCGAATTAGATTCAAATTTTTCTCCAGCGAGTGTGAACCGTTTGCCAAAATACTCCTTCGATCACCTAAATCACAATTACACCTTTCAAAGCATCAAAAAGACGTACCTATCTGATCGACTAGTCGCGTCGTCGAAGATTACTGGGCGTACCTTAGGTTCTTGCTATACCTGGAAAGGATATGGCTGATGAGTCTCAATTCTTCATTACGGAATACTTACGTGGGTACTAGGTATTTTAGCGACGTATAGAGGACGGGAGAGAGAGAGAGAGGGACGGAGGGACAACTTACACGTCTCTGTGATCACCTTGAACATCCATTTCCTTTGCATTGAATAATTCAGTGTTGTTTTTGCACCTCATGAAGACAAAACTGACCGTGTAATTATATTAATTTCTATGAAATTTAGGAATTAATTCGAACCTGCGGATCTTGCACTCGAGCTACGAAGCGTTTATGGAGAGGCGTGGTTGAGGCATTTACCGTAAATCCTCTATGCTGTTTATATTTGACTGGGACTAACCGGGGTGTCATTAATGCCAACGTGAACGTTCGGTTCTTGATGTTGAAAAATTCATAATATGTCGGTAGTTGTATGTGTGTGCTGTGTGCTGTATATAGAAAGCCAACTCAGAATTGGAGATGAATGTGCGAGTGAGAGGGGTAGGAATATAACATCAAACGAAAATATAAAATGTTTAACGCTCATCCAAAACCGTATACAATATACATAGGTTTTCTAACACGCAGCCCTTGGCTTTCGAGGTAAATTAAGTATCAGCAATCAAAAGGAAATTTCCGTTTGGGTGTCCGTTGAACGAAACACTCGATTAGAACGGTCCGACTAAAAATAAAAATCCTTCTGTTCAAGGATTCATGATTCGTGTAAAAATTTCTCTCTCTCCTCTGCAGCTTTCTGTGCTGTAAAGTCGAATAAAAAATCGTGTAGTTGAACTCGAGCGCACATGTATTCGATTAAAGTAAAAAAATATATTTCCAGTCGAGTTTACGACCGGCGTGGCGTGGAAAAAAATACACACCGTCGGTTCGTACACCCTCAAAGGTACACGCTGGTATCTTCACCTTTCTAAAATATTACCCCAGCGAAGGGATAAGTTATGGTGTGCCGGATCACACAAACATCTATAACGAAATGATAGCTTATTCTGCAGCCATCGCGTATAGCTACCTTGGACGGATAAAATTTTAATTCGCCGAACGCGATACTTTTTTACGGCTTTACTATACGCGTTCGTGATTATTAAATATGGCCGCTAAAATGTCAACCCAGAGGTAATAAAAACCAGGGGGAAAAAATCCCTTTTAAAAACCAAACAACGCACTACACTGTAGTAAGGATGTTCAACAACTTTGGATCAATTTCAAATGTATAAATGTAATGTAAATCACAAAATAGTTGGCAAACGTACCGACTCTATACGTATATCTATACGGCTCGTTGTCGTCGTCGTCGTCGTCGTCGTTGTGTTTAGTTAAATACGCAATAAAACGTGGAAAAAAACCTAATTTAATAAGCTGTTTAATAAAAACCTAATTTATTTGCTCGCTTTTAATACCCGCCCTTTCCCATTGTTTATTTACATTGGAAAAAAAGCTCGCTCAAAAGGTACCCTAACGAAGGGTGTTTTTTTGTTGATTGGCTGCGTTCAATTTACTTATATATTTAAAATTCTTTTCAACTCTTTTTTTTCGCCTTCGTCTTCCTCCTTACCGTACGCGTGTTCTAATTATTTATTTGAAATTCGACTTCCTTATTCGAATACCCACGAATAGAAAAAATACCTAATTGGCTGGTTTTAGAATTTTTAAAATTATAATTATTCGAATTTTCGGCCTAATATTTTTTTTCGCTTCTATTTCGAGAATGGAAATTTTTTTTCTTAATCGGTCTATATTCGTTTGTGAAAAGGAAGACAGGAAGGAAGTGGGGGTAGGAGAGGTTGAATTGTATTGGAGTGATATTTCAAAATTTTCCTGTTGAATTTTTACAAAGTTTTTTGGCGGGGGGGGGGGGGGGTGGAAGTTGGTGAATATTGAAAAAAATTGAACTGAAACGTGACGTGGTGGTGTTTCATTTGTATTTCAGATATCTACTGTGACATCGTACTGTGGAAATTCGCAAACGCCTACGTAAGAGTACCATACATTATGTATAATTGACCTGGGGTAAGTTTCATTGTCATTAACTCATTTGATACATCTACTCGATATTTTAATTTATTTCCTACAGTGGCAAGTACTTACTGGTGATTCGGCAATAATTTACTGGCAGTTTTGTGACCTTTAAACTAACTGTTTTTCTTCTTCGAAATTTATACTTTTCAATTTTTTTAATTTTTTTAAAAATCAATTCCATTTTAGAACCGTCAATGTTTATGGTTTTCAAAATTCTATACTTGTTTTTTGCTTTATTTTCGAAATAAAAATTTGAAAAAGTTTATAAATGAGGAAATTGAAATTATTTCTAAAAATTTTCCGATTATTTCTAAAAAATTGAAAAAACGAGCGAAAATTTCAAATATGAAAAATATCAAAATTTTGAAATCAACCACCAAAAAACCTCCAAACTCTCACCAAAAACCTAAAAAAAAGTCAATGATTCCAAAAAAAACTCCCCCCCCCCCCCCTCAAGCAAAGGTACAAAAATTGACTGCTTGAAAAAATTCGGTTTTGGGTGTTCAGTTGAATGACCTTCGAGCATACTGAGAGTCAATTCCGTTTGACAAATCCTAGAGGAATTACGAAGCCAGTAGGTATAGTGATGCATTGTACTGTTGTTTTCTCCGCGTCGAGGTATGTTGCATTTCTCACCAGCGCTCGTGGGAGTATTGATGTCGCGTGCGTGGTAAAGATTGCCCCTGAGGCACGGGTTAATATGCATCGATCGGGCTGAAATTTTTTTATGACATATTGGGATATAGTCCAACAAATTCAGGCTCGGCCTCGATAAAAATTCGAAATTTTTTAAACGCATGTAAATGAGTGCCGCCCTTGGATGGGGAGGGGGGTGAAAATTGATCGGATTTCGCAATAATTAAAAATACTTAGGCTATTATTGAATAAAATTGATCTATACGTAAGTTTGGGTGCAAAATAATTTACTAGGGCTGGTTAACATTTTTTATCCTACCAAAATTATTTTACATGTATTTTGTATATTTCCCATTTTTCTATATTTTTACCCTACTTCGATTTCTAACAATTATCAAGAAATTTTTCTAATTGAAAGAATTGAAAGATTTCGTGTTTTGAAAATTTTTCATTTTTTTAATACAACAATTTGGTTTGTGAAAAATTGACTTCTTTAAAACTTCTTGTGCAAGTAAAAAAAAAAAAAAAAAAAATCATTTGAGAAAACCCTATCAACTTTCCAAAAACTGTAAAATTCGACTTTTTCCCTTTCTTTTTCAAGATTTCGTAGTTTAAATTTTGTAAGACTTGAACATTTTTGTAAAAACTTTGAAATCGATTTCGTTTTTTTAGAAAGTTGCATAAAGTTTGAAAAAAAAAACTACAAAATTGCGAAAAAAAAATCATGGAAAATACAAAATATTAAAAAATTGAAAAAATACAATTCTTGAATACATATTTGCTGAATTTTTAAAAAATGTAGAAAACTGACGAAATTAAAAATTTATGAGAATAATTTTAAAATCCGACTTGAATTTTGATTCCAAAAACTAGACGAAATTATTTCTCAGTACGCCAGTTTTCGTTGCGATAAGTTTTGGACGAGGCCTGAAGTCACGCTACAATTTCGAGGGGAGGTTTGTCGTACAATAGTACGGAAATTTCGTCCCAATTAAATTGAAATTTTCCCATTAGATAGGTACTTACAACCGTACTTACACCTTTTGTACGCTCGCATATAACCTATCCAAGGCTACGTGAACGTATTCGATAACAAATCCCATATAATTACTATCGTACATTTTCGGAGCAAGTTCATGTCAGTGCCCTCCTAAAAATGAGCATAAACTCGGATCGGCGGCCGCCGTCGTCGATTTCCACTCCGTCGTAAAGTGTAGGTTATACGATTACGATGAGTCACACAGCACTCGCACGTAATAATCCTACATACTAAAATTTGAACCAACCTGGCAGCATTTTCTCTCCTCTATTTTAACCTTGATTACCAGAATACATTTTATAGTATTACACGTTTAATATGCAGGAATCGTTAAAAATTTATACATTTTCCTCCCCATGCGCCGAGCTGTGCATTAATTACTCGACAAAGCAAATTAATTCCGATAATTTTCTATTTTGTGCACCCGCAACGAGGGGCAATTATCGATCATTTTTTCTCTTCGCATCCGTCGTTTGATGAGCTGCTCCTCGAGTGGCTCTCGAGTGGTATCTTTTATAACTCTTATAATTGGCTAGAAATACCACGAGGTACGCTTTCACAGTCCATCTCGAAGATGTAATAAAATTAACCTCAGAAGACGTCCTCGAAGTTGGCTTTTAAAACTTATTACACCCGATTTTAATGGTTCGGACGATTTTAAATCTGGACAATTCTTTTCTTTTTTTTTCATTATTATATTCTCGTTTCGAGGTAGTTTTTTCGTCTTATTATTTTGCCTCGTCATTTCGATTCCACAGAATTATAGGTAGGTAGGTATTCGATGTGGAATCCCACGCCCGGTCGCTAATAATTATTCTAAGCCATATCGTCGCGTGTAGATTGCCAGACCAAGACTGTGCTGATGTTCAAGCTAGGAATGTTCGTATGAAAATTGATAAAAAGCTATAGATAGTAACTTTCTTCCCATTTCATTAAAAATCAAAGTTTTATATAGAAAATCATTTTTTAGGAAATCACTTTTTTTTTTTTATAAATGATTCGTACTTAAATTTTTTTTTTCATTCAAGTCAAGAATTGAAATTCTTATTACTGTTTTGATTGAATCTCCGCGAAATTCAATTTTTTGAAAATCCAAATGTTTTTATTTAATCACCCTGGATTTTTAGCATACAAATTTCTAACTATGCCATACCTTAAAATCTTGCGGGGCTATAATTCCTTCAAGAATATTCCAATTTCGCAATATTCTATCCCCAGTTTTTTCAAATTTTTCTATTTTGTAATTTTGGATTTTCGTGATTTCTTCAAATATTCCAATTCTGCATTTATTTTGCAATTTTATGCAATCTTTAAATTTTTCAGAATTTACTGTTTTATTGCATAAAATCCAATTCTGAAAATTTTAAATCTAACAATCTTGCAATTTTTAATTTGTTATACCTTAAAATTCGGCAATTCTACAATTCTTCGAAATAATCTTGCAATGAAAATTTTTTTCTCAATCAGTTCTTGCAAGTTTTTATTTTTTATTTTGCAATTTCTTGGATATTTAGAATTTTTTAGAATTTCGCAACTTCATACTATTTTACTGCATAAAATTCAATTCTGCAAATTTAATTCTGGCAATCTTGCAATATATTTAATTTGCCATATCTTAAAATTCTACATTTCTATAAATCTTGCAATAAAATTTTTTCTCTCGATTTTGCAATAATTTTGAATTTTTTTGAATTTTCGTGTTTTAATTCGGTCATTTTGCAATTCATTAGGAGGGGGGATGAATTTTGCAATTTTTTCTGTTGCAGTTTTGATGCAATTTTTTTCATGAAAAATAATAGATATTATGTAATTTTTTTAACATTTTGCAATCTTGCCGCCATAGTGAATTTCGCTTTTTTTCAATTGGAATATTACAATCTGCAACTTTTCAACCCCCTGATATAAGTGGATGTTAATCTACTTCTAAAATATTTTTAAAAAAGTTTACGCATTTTTTTCTCATCATCTTTCCTCGAGAGTTAGAGTAAATGAAACGTAACTCAAGTTCTTGGACGAATTACGATTGCGAAATAACCACGATACGTACCTACGTAAAAAATTCGTCAACATTTCGGCGAAAATTTGTCAGCCAAGATTTTATTTTCCTCTTTATTACGCGTGTCGACGTTTCGGAAAATTTTCATTCAGGCGGATATTTTAGGCAAATTTACGAAGAGCGAAAACTCCATCCTTTTTCAAAGCTAAATTTGTTTAGGAAAAGTTTGAAGGTTGCGCGGCTACCTAATGCATATGTGTCAGTATAGGTCAACGTTGTGTGCAAGTTTAATGATCTTTGGAGTGTATGAGAACGACCAGGGCCGACTGGAACGACCTATTAACTCGGAAATGATGCAATATTGTGCAAGGACATAATAATATGGGGAAGACGCTGGGCTGCGTGCAAGTATACTGGTCCGTACATCTTTTTACGTTGCACCGGCGTCACCGCATTAATTTATACTAGTTGAAATTCGTTATTTTTTAATCTGTTAATTCGAGCCAAGTGCCTCGGTAATTTACCATCGCGTATAGGGCGAAGGCTACGCGACCGGCTACCGAGCCGCTTTACTCATTTTTTTTTCCAAACTCGGTGCTTCGCCGAAATACATATGTGTACGGTGCCCCGAACATCCGCCCGAAGTAGGCGATCCTTTTTGAAGTTCAAAGTTGAAAAGGTGGCCAATTTTTGGTACGTTTCGATGGCTAGCTTAGCTTGATATTTTTCGATGAATTTTTACGACGCTATTTATGCCCGTGTGTCGGTATCGAGCTTCAAACGGGGTCGGCGAACTGACAAACGGTAATACACCGAACTTGGTTATTATTCTGGTCGTCGAGAAAATGAAATAGTGAAATACATAAAAAAAAAGACCAGCCAGCGTAGTAAAATAAAACAAAAAAGAATTCGCGAAGCAGCGAATTTTCAACGACTCGTTTAATTAAATATCCACTCGTAGAAAGGTCGAGCCGTACTGGCTAAAAAGAGAGAGAAAAAAACTACGTACGATGGCAAATTAAAGAGTTGGCGAGATTAGACAGCTCAGCTCACGTTGCAGAAGCTTCTCAGAAGTGCGCTGAGAAGAGGAGGAGTAGGGTCGGGCTTAGGATCTAATAACGATAGACTATTCATGATTTCTGATAAAAGGAGATATCCCCTTCGTGTATTAGTGAAATAAATTTCGAGCCAGCTACGAGGGCTGTGAGGCCGCTGCGGTCGAGCCGAACGACGAGTCGGGTCGCTAAGTTAAACTGCAGCAGGATTGACAAGCATAAACACGAACCAGCTAATTGAACAAAGAGAATAATATATTCAACTGTGCGAACTGCATTGTGTATTCGGCAGCCGAGTCCACGCAGGAGGCTGCGTCCTAGCAAGGTGAAACGCAACTTACCCTAACCCTAGTTTTGATCTAAAGTCATAAAATTTTCATTTCTCAACTAAATCCAACTTTATGAACACGTAGGCATACGTACCTTCCCCTGTAGCCGAATGAGAAGAAATAGAAAAGCGGTAACCATCCCCATATACTCGTATATTATTTCGAAAGACATCTGTTTCACGTGCCCAACTGAAAGGCGCTGTTATATGGGAATACATGTACCTACGTTGCAGTTGCAGTTGTTCTGATTAAATCAAAATAATAGCCGGGGGCCCAGACATGCACATCGGTGTACCCTGATCTTAAAGGTAAACGGGTACCAAAGATGGGTTTTCAAAAATTCCAACCCACCAGTGGCGTGTACACATAGTATCTTAAATTTTGGGGTGGTGATTAACCGATGGTAAAAACAAATGGAAATTAAAAGTTCACAAAAAATAAATAAGCGAATGAAAAGACAAACCAAAAGTTTTAGGAATAACTTTTTGCATTTTTTGTTTCCTGAACTTCCTTTCAATTGATTTTTGAAAATGATTGAAACCGAGAAAATGATTTTGAAAATTTGTTGAAAAAAGGTAGGAAAGTTGTCAAGAATCACTAAAAAAAATTACACATATTTTTGAAAAAATAACTTTAATCGAATCATTCGAATCTATTGAAATTTTTTTTAAATTGCTTGAAAAATAAACAGACATTTTTCGAAAGATAAATTTTAAAAAATTCTTTTCAATCATCTTTTTAAAGCTAAAATTTCAATATATTTTCGAAGAAAAAAATGTAAAAATTTCCGCCCTCGCTTCGCTCGGGCCACGCTACTGCTGCGGTTTATTGTAAAAAGTTAGAAATTTTTTTAGAAATTTAATTTTAAAATTCTAAATTTTTTTCAGCCCTTCTACAGGGCATTTCATTTTGTTGATTCCAGTTATCATAAAGACTCCTGCTAATTCAATCACTACGAAAAATCGGGTATTTTGATACCCATATTGTTTTTTTTTGCTCTTATTGGTGGAGCCTGAAGGGGATGGTGGTGAGTGACTTTCGAAAAAAATGTCCGGTAAAACTGAAACTCTCTACACGCCACTGCAACCCACAGACGACAAAAAACGTGAGAAATTGTCGAAAGTTGAGCTTAATATACCGAATACGCAAGGTTAAGTAGATATAGTGTTTTGGTTTTGGAAAACGATCTTGATCTCTTTTAACCCAAAAGGTCAACCATAATGAGAAAAAATGTTAACAAAAATTTTGAACCCCAGTGCAAGCATTTTGGGGGTGAGGGGCCGAAACATTTTTTTTCTTAATTTTTTTATTTTTTGCCAAATGTAAATAAAAATTTCGTGTTTTTTAGATCGATTTTAAAAGGTAAGAAGAACAAATGGATTCTTCAAAAAAAAATTTGAACGATTTTTCACCGAGTTATGGCGTTTTAAAAATTTTGAGCCGCCATTTTGAAAAAATGGTCATAGCGACCATGGCATTTTTTGTCAAAAAATGTGCTATTCATTCCTAAATATACCATAGAAGTTTCAAAAATTATGAAGTGGTGAAAAACGATCAAAAATAATGAATACTGACTACCCATAAAATTGAGCCCCTTGCAGATGTCAGATTTTCCACGACGCTTTCGTGGGAAGTACGACGTCCACGGGCCCATGATTTTTACGCAGATAAAAATTACAAAAAAACATAAAAAAATGCTTAGATTTCGTTCAAACTCGAGTAAAATGTTACTGATGAGTTGAGAATACCTCAAAAAAAATTTCAGCCCCCTGCAACTCCGGGGACGCAGTCATTTTTTTTTTTTTTTTTTGAAGAACACCCATAATTATCAAGGTTGTAATGGTAAAACATGACCTGTACTTATATACAGGGTGTACGTACTATTTCGTCATTACAGGGCCCAAAATTTTTTCTCATCGGTTGACCATTTGGGTAGGAGCGGTCAAGACCAGTTTCCTAGGCCAAACCGCCATACTTACTTGACAAGGTATGCCCCAGGGCCAGGATGAGTCATCGTCATCATTCATTTTTTTTGGAAAGTTGGGGAGGCCACCTGGCGAAAAAAAAGAGTAAGGAGTTGTTAAAATACTGTAAAAAAAAATCGGTTCTCTGACTTGAATATCCATGGAGCTGGTGAGGGGAGAGCGTTTCAAAATTTTGAAATTGTCAAAAAGTAAAGAAAAATTGTTTTGATATTTTTTTTTGTTTTTTCGCTGATGATTGGTCGTGGCTTGCCCATTTATAAGTGGAAAAAATTCAGTTCTGAAAATAGTCAAATCGTTGTTTTTCAAAAAACCCTAAAAAAGACAAAAAATCGGCTAAAATATTTTTTTCACTCATAAGTGATTCCATAGCACAACAATTAATCAAACTTGCAAAATTAGCTAGGTATATCTACCTGGTCAGTGGTCAAAATTAAATCGAGGCTAATCGATTCATCGAAACCGAAAACTTCCTCAAAATCATCGATAAGGAGGAAATTTGAACTTCACCCTGACGAAAAATTTACCTCGCAAAATATGCTAACAGGTAGTTAGTTATCGCATACGTATATGAATTATTCGTATAATAATCCGCAGGAAAAGAAAAATTCTTCAATAATAAGTATCTATAATGAAATATTTTTTCAACCAACAAACTCGCGAAGTATTTCAAAAAAAAAAAAAAAAAACAGTTGTAATCTGAAAAATTTTTTCCTCTCTACATATTTCCTACAAAAAACACTTCAGTCCATCGACCTTGACGCAATCTCAATCTCAATTCCCGGTGCAAATAAAGCAGTAAAATGTCCTTTCGAAAACCATACCTATCTATGCGAATGCGATGCGGTATTCCATCATCATCATCATCGTCGAAACTTACGCAACGGTGGAAAAAAAATGATGCTTTGAAACTACAAAATATGTATGCGTACTACACAGTACACAGTGCGTACATACGTACGCAGATATGTACGTACGACCGCGACCTCGCGTAAGAATGCGACGTTTCTGCGACTCGCAACTCACCCCCTGCCCTTGGTGCGACGTGTGCGAGCGCGGCCGCGAGCAGTCATCACATTTCTGAAGCGTTTTATCAATCCAGCCCGCGACATTTTTTTAAATAGAAATTTCGCAGTTGTAAAATTTCGCATTCGCCGCGAAATACTATGATTAATGGGTAAATAGTACGTATAGAAGTCGAGGCGAGTTTTCTATCTAAAGACCAAGCGCCATTCAAGGTTTTTATAATTTGGCATTGTGCCTTCATCCGCCACCCTTTTATGTTTTTCTAAATATTTCGTTTGCTTATGTATTCATTCGTATAATTTCTTCTCTCTTGCCCGAATAGATACACATAAATGTGTATGTACTTACGTAAGCGAGCAGAGAAGAAAACCCATCATCGATGGGTGGCGTGAAAAGATGATGGCCAAGTTGCAAGTTCGCGTGCTAGAAGGTCCTTCCTTGGGTGATTTACAACCGACCGAGCCAGCGCCCGGTACAAGTGCCATCTGTCTGTGTGAGGTAAGATACTGGTACATGTACGCTAATCAAAGGTTATTGAATCAGATCGAGAATACGGTGAATTGTATTTTAGATTTAGAGTACCTACCTATATTCTTTTCTCTCATCATCGTGCTTCTGGCTCAAAGTACCCGTCAGTCGTAATAAACATGCATATCTACTCGCGGCATGTATGTAGGTACTTAAAAAGGCCTGCAGTTTTACGATCGAAAGTTGTATACGATTTTTGGGCCCAATCCAAACATACACCGGAGAATTATTACGATCGGAAAATAAATTTCGAATAATTTGGACGAAGAACGAGAATCTTTTTTATACGACTAATGACCCAATCACGTCTTATCAAAATATTGTGTACTACTATGATAATAATAATGATGATGATGATAATGATTCGAAAAATTCACCAAGTCATTGAAAATTATTCAAAAATAATATCTTTGACAGCGATTTAAATCATCGCAAAATCATTCAAAATTCTTTACCGATGGCGATGGTCAAAGATCTCTATGTTGAACAGTGTGTACATGGCAAACGTCCAAAAGTTACTCGAGGTGATTCAAGATTAGTTTTACGACATTTTGTACAGATAATTAGCCGGATTTCGAATCACAATTTGGGAAGGCTCGGCTAATTATAAAAATTACGCATAATGTCGTATCTCGATGAACGACTCACTGGGAATTTTTTGCTTTTGGCTTCGGTATAATTACGAGTGTTGACTTTTTGATGGTAGTGAGGTCTTCCGTGTGACTTTTCGATAGAGCTAGTGAGGTCTTTT
>FIZT01010889.1:0-13671 GCA_900065295.1 Paracoccus marginatus | reverse complement strand
GGGTAAATATGAACCGATCGAGCTGAAAATTTTTATGGGGAGTTTTCTCACGTATTGGCACCAATCCACGGGGGGCCCGAAAAAAATTCGAATTTTTTTCCCCATCAAGTATAAATAAGGGCCACCCTAATAACCACCCTATTCCTACATTGAGCTAAATTTTTTACAAGTAAATTGTTTTTCAAAAGTAAAGTATTTGTTTACAAAATCATGAAATGTCTGAGAGATCCTTTTTTTTTTTCAAGAAGAACTTAAACAAACTGAAGAATTTGAATTTTCTTAGGTTTAAAATTTTTTTTGTGGCAATGAAAATGTCAAAAAATTTTACGATTTTATTTTGATTTTGAAACAATTTTTTTTGTTCAAAAAATTTGGAAATATTGCTTTTCAAATTTTTATTTTTATTGAATCATAAATTTTCACAAAATATTTCGAAAAAGATTGCATTTACGAAGCATATTTGTATGAACTACCTATGTAGATCGAGTTGTCTGACGAAGTGGTCCGGAGGGCGAGGAACGATGTACGAAGAATTGCCTAACTGATTTGCCGTAAATATTGCGCGTCACTTGAGTTGCCTATTTGCACGCCGTGTATAAATCGTGCACTTCCGTCGCAATTCCAGAATCGGTGGTTAATTTTTATGAGAAATTAATATTTTTTCAACTTTTTTTTTTCACAATTTTGAAAATTTTGAAAATAATGAAATTCTTCGAAATGGTTTTCGATCCTTCTCCCCGAATACGTCTGAAAATTGATCTCTTCGAGAAAACCCCTCGTTTCGTCACAACTGAGACAAAATAAGTGGAAAAAAATTTCGTCAATTTAGCCAAGAATTTACACTATGCATGCGCTATAAACATCGTACATGAAGACGAGCGACGTGTTGTTAGAGTCAAAAAGAGCGAATATCTTTGCGCGAGGAAAAAGAATGACGAATATGCGAGTTAGACAGGAATAATGTGATTACGGTATACGACATTTCGACGAGTAGAATGGGTCTCAGATGTCGCTCCAGGGACAGATATAGTATTTATTTAGAAACACCCCTGCTAAAATTGCGCGACGACGACGACGACGAAGGGAGGATTCGTTGGTAGTAATAGGCTTCTACCGAGTAAGAGAATACATTTACTTAACGGGCAGAAACTGAAAGTTGAACGAGGTAAAGGAGGGTGGCAGTGGCGCGTACCGTCGAATTCGGTAAGTGGTCATCGCTGCAGGCTGTGTTTCTGATAAGAAAGCAAAATGTGATTATATAAGAGCCCGTTCGAGAACGAGCCCCCTCGCTATATAAGCTCGTTTACCGTGTGTGCATACTTCCTAACGACACGGTTTACATATATCTGACTACGTACTGTGTAGTATGTACCATTCGATCTGATGGCTTTTTTTCTTTTCTGTATTTTTTTTTTTTTTTTTATGGCGTGTGTGGGTTTTTTCTTTCCGCTTCGCCAATGTCGTCTTGGTGTTTTTCGTCGTCATCGTCGTCCTCACACGCATACACGATAACATAAACTCATGCTGGTATCTTGGCCGTGTAGGTAATCGAATCGTCGGCGAAGGTCGTTTCTAGTTATGAGGTTTTCAAGTGGCAAAAGGTCGTGAAGGCTTTGTGGTCGAGTTAGCTGACATATTGCGAGGGTATTGTGGCAGTGACGTGAGTGCAGCTAGAAGACTGTGGTTGAAGAATTTTTGGCAAAATTTGTATGATTGCATTTTTTTTAGTGAACCAAAAAAAAATTTGGGAAAAATCAAGAGTATGTACTTTGAATTTAGTTACCTGAGTGTTTGCAAAAAATGATTTTAAAAAATTTGCCCATTTTCGATTTTCCATAAATTGTTTATGTTTCACAATTTATCAATTTTTCAATTTTCCAAAATTTTTCAATTTTTCAGAATTTGTCAATTTTTCAAAATTTGTCAATTTTTTAAAATTTATCAGTTTCCTAAAATTTATCAATTTTTCAAAATTGCAAATTTCCCAAAATTTGCCATTTTCTCAAAATTTGTCTATTTCACAAAATTTGTCAATTTTTCAAAATTGCGAATTTCCCAAAATTTGCCATTTTCTCAAATTTCGCAAAATTTGTCAACTTTTCAAGATTTGTCAATTTTTCAAAATTTGCGAATTTCCCAAATTCGCTATTTTCTCAGTTGTCAATTTCTCAAAATTTGTCAACTTTTCAAAATGTAACAATTTTTTAAAATTTATCAGTTTTCTAAAATTTGACAATTTTGAAAAATTGCGAATTTCCCAAAATTTGCCATTTTCTCAAAATTTGTCTATTTCGCAAAATTTGTGTCAACTTTTCAGAATTTATAAATTTTTCAAAATTTTTCGCATCAATATAATTTTGAAATTGTCCTTTTTCTGGCATTTCATTTCCACTATTAATTTTTTCTCGACTCAGAAAATATGCAAAAATGCATCAACGGAGAAAAAAATTGGTGCGGAAAATTCCATAATCAATCGTCGCTGTCTCGAATAAAGGAAGTGCGAAAAGCAATATAGGCGAAAAAGAAGGCGCAAAGCAAAGCAAAGGATAAAATTTAGCCACGTCTGCGAAAGTTTTTAATGAAGTCAGTTTATTACAAGCAGCTGTTGGAGAGGATAGGACAGGGCTTTATGAATACTCAAAATGATGATTTATAGATGTCATCGGGTGTCTGGTAAAAGCGTTCAGACTTGTCTCCGCAACAGGTAGCAATTTATTAATTTATTTACTTCTCGCCAAACTTTATATAACTTTTAGTGGAAACAACGTTATACGAAAATTAATTTAAAAGTTTACACATTTCGCGAACCCTTTTGCACCCGCTAATAAACTCCGATAATCCGTTTTTAATATACGAAAATAATCCAATAGATCGCGTCTGTCGAAGGAAATTCATTTTTTTTGCTTTTCAAATCAAAGGCGAGGTGAAGACCTGAGGGTTTAATTGGTCGAGAAATTGATTGTAGTCGAGGCGAACTGTGTCGTATGGTAGGTAAGGAAGCGATTGCATATTTCGTTAACGAAAAAGGTCGAGAAAATTTGGGGGAGATGCGCTGAAAAAGAGAAAAAAACGCAGCATATGGCGTCAAAGTCAAAACATAATGTAAGTACGTATTTGCGTAGTCTGTGTATAGGTTTAAAAGGCGAATGAATACGTTAGGTGCTAAATAAGAATAAGCCAGATTACACGGGGGAATACCGGTAACTAATTTGCGAGCTTAAACGCGCGACGACGACGAAGCGAACAACAGTCTAGATACATAATACGCTATGTAGTAGCAGAGGAGTGCGACGACGAAGCAAGTGCCAGAGGAACAGACTCTTAACGCTGCCGTGTACAAGTATTAGCAACCCCTGCAAATGTAAGGGTATACACTTGTCGTATGCATGGTACACGCGAGACGAGCGAGTGAGTTTCGCCAGCAGATATATAGGTACTACACAGTACACACACGTATAGTATAAAGAGAGTATGGTAGTGTAGTGTAGAGATATACGTACGTATTTACTCGCAGAATATTTGGGCTGCTGACGACGACGACGACGACGACGGTAGGAGAGCCTGATAGCACGAAACGCGCGGCCATGCTGCGACGGCGCGCGGAGTTTTCTGAGGAGAAAACGTAGTAGCATAGAGAAAGCTGTACTTTCTGGTATAATTTCGTTGCTTACGTGCCACGGCGCCGCCTCCCGCGCTCCGCGTCGCGCACCGTAAAGCTCTACCGCCAGCCAGCGCCATTTACTAGCTGGCGTAGAGTCCTGGGTATTGACTGCAGTTCCCCAGGGCCTACAGTTAGTCCAGTCAATACCGTAGGGAGCGAAATCACCCGTGCGCGTCCCTTTATACCAATCTGTACCCGCGCGGCGCGGCGCGCCGCCAACGTACCGGCATCGCAGCCCAGCCGCACCGACTCGCTCGTCCGCCTCCGCCACGCTCGGCGCTACCATGCCATGCCGCGGCCATGGGCACCGTTAAACGAATCGCTACCGCTGCGCTCTTCGACCTTTCCCGCAGACGATTCCTGTTACGTACGTACGTATATACGTACGGTTCTGTACGTTCGTTCTTTTTCCACTAAATACCATTTTCCCTCGTAATACACGTTTTCCTAATTGAACGAAACGTAACATTTCATTGTTGTTAGATTTCGCCTTTTTCTTGGTTGCGTTGCTTGTTGTACTGCCGCCTTTTTTTTTCGCCTTTGCCTTCGCACTTCGCAGGCACCGCATGGCAACTTGTTTTTCTGCTCGTCGAATACTTAGGTGCTTTTTTCAACTTTCGAGATACCCTGAAATGTTGACCCCCCTTCGTACTGTACGGTGTGTTTTTTGTTTTTTTTTTTATTTTCAGTTTAGGAATTTGTCGTATGGTATCGGTGGGTGTATGTTGGTTGTTGTAGGATTTTGTATGTATTTTTGAGTCGACACTGAAATTTTTTTTTCAATTCAACTGTACTCTGCCGCGATAATTAGTCGCGAGTCCCATGAGGTTTTGTTGATTTTTTTCTTTTTTAATATTTTTTTAATTCGAATACCTATTCTTTGATTTTCATGGTGAATTTGAAAATTTGTTTCGTGGTATTCTCAAAATTGGAGAAAAAAATCCTACTCATTTTCCCAATGAGATTTCCTACATTTTTATTGTGCTTTGTACATGTAGTCGTGTGAGAAGAAAAAACGTAACTTCAAAATGATACGAAATTCGAGAAAAAAAAAATGTAGTGCTGGTAGATAATAAAAGGCTGAAAAAGGCAGCCATAATGATTTGGCAACGTCGCGTATTTTTCGTTACGCATCGAGCGTCAAATAGGCTCAGCTGATAGCAAGATGGAACACGCAAAGTATAGTCAATTTGTATAGTTAACTTTTTACTTTCAGTCTGCCTAGCGCCATTTACCTTTTTTTACGTTTAAAATTATCCACTGTTCTGGCTCATTCCGCGCTCGCCGTAATATTCATCGGTCCCCTTAATAATTTACCTAACTGCCACCTAATTTAGTCTTATTTATCGCGTGTAAAAATGTTTTGTCTGGATTTGATTTTTGCTCTTTTTTTAACGCTGCGAGTTTTTCTCGAATAGATAATAAATTGCGGATTGAGAGTTCGATATCTGTAACAATTCTAGAAAGTACTGGGATGTGGAGGTGTGCATGTGCACGAGAGTTCTTGTGTGTCATTTTATGTGTATTATGGCGTAAAACTACATCATGTGGAATATCAAATAAGGTCGAATTTTGACGTCGTTGTCTGGCTACTGGTCGGGCTAGGTAACGCGAGTTTTGGGTTGACTCGTGCACTTATTATTCAAATTAAAATGAATTTTTATCTGGATATTTTTCATTTCATTTTAAGGTATTGCGTGATGAATTTTATACGTGAATTCGGGCTATGCAAATTGTGTAAATTTAGGATTATGCACGATGGTTCGATGAAAATTATGATGAAAGTGATGACCACCTAAATTATTGACTGAGCTCTGTGTATGAAATCTCGTTCAAATCTTTAGATGTACATTGTACAACATATTATATTTTTTCAGAATTTTTTATGCGGGTGGGAGACCTTCAAAAATGCAAATACCTAATGGTTTTTTACCCCTTTTCACCCTTAAATAGGTCAATTTTGATCAAATAAAAACTTCGATGACAAATTCAGATTCTGCAGGTCAAATTATCCTCATCTAGACACTTCTCGCGATAATTTTGGCAAAACTTGAAAAATTCTATTTTCTCCCTTACATTTTCAGGAAAAAATGGTCAAAAAATCAACTTTTTAAAATTTGGTCAAGATTATCATCCGAAGTGTCTAGATGGGGATAATTTGACCCGCAGAAAGGCAGAAACCGAATCTGGCATTGGAATTTCCATTCGACAAATATTCACCCTCTCTCGTTCCCCTGGAAACTTGAAATCCTTGAAGTAAAAATTCAATTTTGAGAATTTTTTTCAAATCGGTCGCGAAAAAGGTGTATGAAAGGGTAAACTGACTCACTGAACACGGTTTCATGATGAGTTTTCTCGGTTGATGATGTTGACTACCGGAAAACGTGCTGGATTGAAACTTTGATGAATCGTTGTTTTCTGAAAAAATGGCTCCTACAAGTGTGTTTGATCGTTTTTTGATGGAAAGTGCGTCGTTGAGTGGTTCGGCGTCGAATGAAAATGGCTTTGGTGGAAATGTTTGTTGTCCTCTGCATGTGCATTGTACTATGTATGTACTTTCCTATGGTGAAATAGGCGTTGGAAAATGCAGAGGAAAGCTCGATGTAAGGAAGTGCGTATAATGTACGCTTGTATGTGGCAAATGCAGTGTGTCGTAGGTATATCTAGGAAGAAGGAAATGGCGAAGTGAAGATTGAGGAGGAGCAAAGGGATGTACGGCGATATCGATGGTACGTATCGTAATGTTTAGTTAGCTTGACACCGGGCGAAAATATAGCCTCGGCGAGGAGATAAAGCCAATGATGTAGAGGGTTGAAGAAAATGTGTAAGGTAGCTTTTACACACGTGATAGTCGGCAAATGAAATCGTTTATAGTACGAAAAATACATAGTATAGGTATGTACGCGTATTAGAGAGGAGGAGGAGGAGGAAGGAAAAGCCAAAGCGTCGCCGTCGCAGCGCTTCGTTTTATACCGAATATAAGGTACCTCGACTCGAAAATTGCTACATTCAGTTGAAAACAGCAATAAATCTCAGGCTCGCTGAAAGGAATTAGTAATGAGCTGGCGAAACGCAGGTATAAGAAGGTACGTAACGCGGCTCTACGAGTTTCTGTTTTCTAGACATACCTCAGCCGTCTCCCTGTTCGCCCGCGCCCTTGCATGTAGCTTTCTGCTCGCGCCAAAGACCCTTGCCAAGTTACTTGATTATTTCTTTAACTTCGCCCGTACTTGTTTTCACTTATCATTTACCGTTAATCTTCTTTTCTTATCCGCCGAAGAAGCCGAAGCTCATCTGTTTTGCAACTTTTCCCCCTTAATTTCGTTTGCTCTGCGTTGAGGTTTACTTCTTGAGACTTTGTCTTTTTTATACTTAGACAAATTATTCGCTCGACTTTATAATATACCGCTTCGGTCGGGGGTTTTTTCCGTGCTGCTTTTTTTTATTCGTCGATGGTAAATATGGTATTTTTGTAGATCGAGCTGTCATTTGGATGGAGTTTCGTGAGATTTGGATGTGTGTTGGGATGGTTGGTTTTTTCTTTCGTTTTTCGAGGGGTTGAAGGAAATGGATTTTTTTTCATTTCTTCAAAATCCTCGTGCTTTGTCCAGTTCCCCTCGAAATGTTGACCGAAATGTGCGACTTCTTCTTGGCTTGGGACGAATTATTTACGGATTTGAAAAAAAGAGGCTAAAATACCTATGTATGTAGGCACTTGCATAGATGGTAATGTAACTCCATTTATAGAAACTTGGGTGAAATTATAAGTGGAAATTGAATGCCTATCTAATTACAGACGAAAGAAAATTGTAAGGTATGTTTGTGATAGCGAAGTAAATTAAAAAAGATAACAAGAGTAAGATTTCTAATCAGCAAATACCAAAGATTTATTGAAAATTTTTCTTCGTGAACGTCTCTTAGTAGCTGTAGTGTAATTTGAAGCAGTGAACATTTTTTCAGCATTTCTGCCATCTGCCAGATATTCAATTAAGGTCAGACCTCAATGGCATTTTTGCATCAAAAAGTCCCATGGATGTCTAGCATTAATTGAATACCCGGTAGATGGTAGTGATGCTAAAAAAGTGTTAATTACTTCAAAGTTTGCCCATTTCGCATTGTAATAAGTTGTGGTTATGGAACAAATACCTGATAAAAATGAAAAAAAACTGGAATGCAGATTTTCATGAAGAATGGCAAATGGTACGTTATTCTTGTTGTTCTCGACGATATTATTTCGATACCAACTTATGTAATTACAATCATGCTTTTATTTTTCGGACAGTTGTCCCATTTTACATCTAAAGAATGAAATGAACTTTTAAGAATCGTGACGAGAACCACCAGAAGCAGGAGTGAAATGAAAAAAATTGGCTCGTATACCTAAAGCAAGTGATTCGAAGAGCACTCATGGCAGATGAAATGCTGAAGAAAAAAAGAAAGAAGGATTGGCAACAGACGAAGTGATATTTTAGGATTTTTTGGTATCACTTGATGAACGGCGTAAATACCGTCAATGTTCAATTTTTTAAGGACTATTTATGCTGAAGTGCTACGCTCACTTGGGTTTAGCTCAAGATTAGAAACATTACAGTTGATGACATATTTCCAGAGAAAAAGACTATTTCATACCTGTGAGAATGGGAAAAATGTCGGCATTTGAGCCACATCCTCCTGATGAATATATACCAGCTACAGGTGAATGGTATCGAAGAAATGTATGCACAGGAATTTTGTTATGACTCCCAAACAGGCAAAGGTTATCGCTACGCAGATTATTTTAGAATCCTTGGCAATATCGAGTTCAACTATAGGTCCTGCTTTTTGAATTCTGTACATTTTGTTGCGAGTAGAATAATTCTCGATTGAAATAATATCCGAATTTTTGTCAAAAAAAGTATCTATCTATAGAATAAAATGTGAGTTAGAAGATCCAGGTTCCCTTTGTTCAATTATGATACTCGCGAATTCAAAGAAATAACTAATGTCACCACAGCAATACCTACTGTTACTGGAAAATAAAATGTGTGAGTCAAAATCAGGTGTTTGATGCACTACCCTTACTGTAGATTCTACATATGTATAAATGGCCGGAAAGAGTAGAGGTAAGTAAGGATTGAGGATGTGCAAAACACGTGGCTAACCGCAGCAGTGCTTGTATAATCATCTATAGCTTTTAGTCGACCATGTTTCGAAATACTAATCGAATGTTGAAAAAAAATATAATAAATTTTATATTTGGCGGGTGCAACATTGGCAGGTACAAGCCAAGCAGCGCACACACACTTCACCATCATATCTTTTTAAGGTGCTGGAACGAGCGAGACGAATTATGTAGATACAGGAAACAAGCAACTTGTCGACAGAAACATGTCCTATATTTGTTAATGTTGAGGCGCGAACGACAAGATATTAGACAAAAATATCGTTACACCTAATTTCGGTTGATAATGTGCAGAAGCTGCGTGATGTGAATGAATCTGTGAGGTGACGTTAGGTCTGGCGAGGAAGACAACGCAACGGTGATTCTCACGTGCAGGGGATGGTTTCATTTGCTCGAACAAAAATTATCCTACCTGATTCTACACGTATACATAGTACGTATACCGTAATCGAGTTTCGTTTTACCGGAAACTATATAAACGCGTTACAACAATCGTCACTTAGTCTGCGACGATGCTCGCGCGTATTGTACCGTAGTAATCTCGAAATTTCATTTCGACTTCGACTCGTTTCATCGGGGCTAATTACCCAAGGTCAGCGGTATCCAGATGGTTTAAGCGCGCAGACAGATGTGATTTTATGTGTATAAGAGCTTCCTTTTATTTGACTAATCGCTCCGATGCTGTGAAAATGTTAATGTACTAACCGATGAATGAACGTCTTACCGGTGAGGGGGGGGGGGATGGACAGTATTGGTTAACCGAGATGCCTGCCTGTGTGGACGATTATGGGAAATCTGCGTCGATGGCATTTTGGTTCGCGTTTATTGGTGGTCTGCGGGTTGAATTTGGTGAAGGTGTAGAAATATTAATATGGGAATGAACGGTATAGGTTCGCTGGGATTTTCGCACGTATTTTAGCAGGTGATTGTGTAAGGTGTAGTGTGACTTTGATGTGATTCGAGGCTTTCTGGTCGAACATGGTGATTTTTTAGAAAAATTTCACGGGAATGAAATTTTTTTGAAGTTTTGAAATTTTTTTCAAAAATTGAAACAGGTCTAGATTTTGGAATTTTTGCGAATCAAAAATTTGGAAAATATGAAAGAAATTTTTTAAAAATCGAAAATCATTCAAACACTGAAATTTTTTAAAAATGGAATTTTTTTGAAAATTGAAAAAATTGATAAAACTACAAAATTTAAAAAAATTGAAATTCTTGAAAATTTTAAAAAATTGAAATTCTTGAAAATTTTAAAAAATTTCAGATTTACTAGAACATTGAAAGTTTTGAAAATTGAAAACCAGGAAATGATTTGAATTTGAATTTTTTTCTATGATCAATTAAGTTTTTTTTGGAAATCGAAAATTTTTTCAAAAATTGCGTATCTTACCCAAACACAAAAATATATTTTTATCAATTTGTAACTTTTTAGGGTGTGAAAATAGCAGAAAAATTCGTAAAATCTGGAAAAAAAATTAAGGTAGCTGTACAGCTGTGTCTTTGGCTAAATTGTTCCAATTATTGGACGATTTTTACGAGCACGTGTTTTCGAGCACATTTTGGATTAACGAAAGTATCTACATGATGTTATTTTAACTAAACCCATTAATTACCTAATTAATTAGGTCAAATATAATTGCACATGATAAATTGTATTCGGTCTGTCGTACAAATAATGGGTAAAAAACCCAACCAGCTCATCGCATCTGTTGATCTGTCACCACGAATTAATAAAAAAACACAGAGTAGCTTCTTTTACGTAACGTACAAACAAAAATATTACGAAGGGGGTGTCAAATTTCACTAACGCGTACTTAGACGCATATTTACTGCGAGAATATTGTACACGATGTAATGAGCCAACGATAAGATACCAAATTAGTCGATCTAGTAATTCCTCTAGGTATTTAAATGTCATGTCGTGCTAGAGGAACCTTAATTCGGGGCAAAAATTGTACCTAATTTTTTTTTCGGTAGTCTCTTGTGTGTGGCATACGTGTTAAAAAACCATCTCGAATTAGCGAGCTTTAAATTACCATCAGCACCCATCGTTGGTCGTAAATAACGATGGTAATCGGCGAGTCGTTATCTTTTTTAATGATAGGAAAATTCGAAACTATTAATCAGATCAGTATATACGACGCGGAGAAACGCCTTCTCAAACGATGACATAAAACATGCTTCTGTACATAATATTTTTTTTCACCACTATAGTAGCCCATCGCGACATTTCGTTAATTACTGGGTTTGGTGTCTGGTTTCGAATATATATGTAGATGTGTAATTATCATCGCGTATATACGTATTATTTGTACGTATATTTACGAATTACGAGAACATATCTCTCTGGAGACGCCAAACCGATATGTCGGTTTAGCACGTGCCCGCAGCCCAAGTAAATATGTAATTGCGTATATCTATGTATGTATACGTAGCCTACTAGGTACGTATACGTATATATAGCGTTGACGTATCAATAATCGAATATTAAAACGTATAGCCGAAAGAATCGTCGACGATAGAATTGGTAATTTCGTGCTCGTATTACCTTGACTATTATATACACCATAATGAAGGTTCGGTATAGAGAGCGATGAAAATGACTCATTAATGGGGAAAATGACACTTGCCATCGCGTCGAGCCGTTTTGTTTAATTCGCGCTTCGCGGCTGAAATTATAACGCTGATTACGTCATAGATGGTCGAATTGCAGATTGGATTAAGATAAAATTGTAACCCGAAGCGGTGTCAGGGGTTACGCGGCTTCGGCTCGACGCTACTCCGCTGCTGGTGATGAATAATCTTGATAATATTGACTTGATTTATACCGACAAGCTTTGGACGGTGGAAAAAAAAATAAATCCGTCCATAAAAAGGGTTATCATTCGACGCTTTTGCGTGCACCTACTTTTACTGTACCAGTGATGCTGTCTGTGGATTCACGACGAATAAAAATCTACTCGAAATACCAATCTAACTGGGTGATATTTCGGGGAAGAATTTTTTTTTTTTTTTTGGGGGGGGGGGGGGGCAAAATGAGTAGCCAATATTACGAAATCATTTTTCGGTTGATCAAAAGTTACACTGCTTGCTGTTTAATCCGCGTAAAATACGTAATATATAATAGAAGGTGATCGATAGATTATTATAGCCTATACGCGAAATCCATCTAATATGTAAATGATTAGCTAGGCTGGATGGTGATTTTAAAACTGCTTGTATGTAGTACGCGGTGGTTACATTATAAGCTTTGCGGTTATTACGAGATGAGACAGATGGGCGCGTAAATAAGCGGGGATAGCGCCTAAAAGAAAACAAAACCGCCAAAGAAGCGTCCCCTTAATAGCTCTATATATACTGCTCAACTGCAGTACTCGTATACTACCAGTAGGGAGATTTAATTCGGCTCATGTAATAACTTGAGCCATTCTTTATCCGCAGCTATTTAATGCGGATGTCGAAGCCGGTAGCTTTAAGATCTTTCCATTTACTACTCTCGAGCGGGGTCGAGTAGATACTTATTGCACCCCACTGCGACGCGTCCCATCATTTATATTTGCAGCCTTCAAAGATAACACTTTTGTTTCATTAATTTTGGTCTGATTTCGATACAACGAAACGTCGGCGTCCAGGATCCCCCCCCCCCGTCTACGTCGCCGTATGCGGTGGGCTGTGGCTGGTGCGTACGTAATTGGTATAATATAAGAAATTTTCAACCTCGCTTTTTTGAAAGAAGGGGATGAGCAGTTCGGTGGTGATGGACTTAATCGATAGGTGAGCCAAAGTAGCACCGGGAAAATGGTGTTTATTTTTTGCAATGCTTGTTAAAGGAAGTGTGATGTGTTTTGTACGCGTACGTGTACTCTTTTTTATCATTTTACTTTTTGAAAAATTATGGATTGAATTTGAGAAAATTTTATTTGAAAAATTGATATTTCTTGAGAACTTTTTTAAAGAAAAATTTAGGAATATGAAAAATCAACTACTTTATTTTGAAAATTGATATTTTTTTTGAATTGGATAAAAATAGCAATATCTGAAAAAATTTTGAAAATTCAAATTTGAAATATTTTTTTGGAAAAATTGATATTTTGTAGGAATTTTTTAAATTTAGAAATCATAAAAAACTAGCTAATTTTGAAAATGAATATTTTTTTGAATTGGAAAATAAAACAGCAATGTCTGAAAAAAATTTAAAAATTAAAATTAAAAATTTTTTTTCAAAAAATTGATATTTTTAAAGAATTTTTTTATAATAAAAATATTTAGAAATCATAGGAAAAGTAGCTTGTTTAGAAAATTAGAATTGGGAAAAAACAGCGATGTCTGAAGAAATTTCAAAAATTCAAATTCAATTTTTTTTTTTTGGAAAAACTGATATTTTTGAAGTTTTTTTTTTTTCAAATGAAAATTTAGAAATCATAGAAAAAGTTGCTCATTTTGAAAATGAATAATTTTTTTGAATTGGAAAAAAATAGCAGTGTCTGAAAGAATTCAAATTTGAAATTTAAAAAAAAAAATTATAGTTGCAAGGAATTTTTTGAAATTAATAAAAATTTAGAAATCGTAAAAAACTAGTTGATTTTGAAAATGAATAATTTCTTTGAATTAAAAAAAATTTCAATTTGAGAAAGAAATGAATTTCCAAACAAAAAAATGTGTAAAGTTGAAGAGAAATTGAATTTTGTAAAAAATTAAAGGCCCCTGAAAAGATGAGCATAGCGAGGGTCCGGAAGATCAGGATCATCTATTTGAAAATAATCTGTGATTTGTCCGATGCATTGCTTACAAGGGAGCTACCCACGAGAACCCCCCCCCCCCCAGCCAAAATTTGGCATCCTGAAGTAAA
>FIZT01010865.1:0-10643 GCA_900065295.1 Paracoccus marginatus | reverse complement strand
TGAAATTTGAGAACTTCGCTCAAATTTGAGTGTACTTGAATAAGGTATCAACTACCTACTTATGTATACCGTTGGAAAGGGAATAAAATTTCCTATCTAACGAGACTAAGAACAATAAGATTGAGTAATTCTGCTATTTTTTCCCATAAACTCGTTATTAGCAAAATCACCATGTATCTCGTTTTCAGACAGTTCCGTAAAAATCCGATAGAGTTCAGCCACTTTGTGGAAACTTCACATTTGACGCGAGTAAAATTTTCAGATTAACTTTTTAAAAAAACGAGGAAAAATTATTTTAAAAAAAAAATGAAAAGTGGGAAGAAGGGAGGATAGATGATTAGTTGAATATCGAGAAAAAAATGAGACATCTTAGTTAGTAAATATATGGAAATTAGAAGCATCGCACTTCTACATATCTACATAGTGTAAGAGCATATGCAACTTAGCTCACATGAAAATGAAACTGAAAATGCTTCCAGCGGTGATTTCGCATTCTATAAAAAATATTTCTTGCAATATAACGCAGCTTTACAAGAGCGTATAATTACATTACTGGAAAACGAATGGGAAAACGGACACATTCGAGTACTACACACAAAGTTCAAGGAACTATTCAATAAACCGTATAAAATGATCAATTCATCTTGCTTTCGTATGTTGGGTTTGTCTTCAGCGCGGTCGTTTACTATAGGTATATATTTTAAACAACCGACGAATACATCTCCATCACAAGCAAAACGTTTATCTACAAAATATCGCACAATATCTACGTATTCGAACAGGCGCGTGAAATATGCGCTTGTAGTCGTGATAACGAAAGTTTTTTGCCGGATAAAATACGCGAAAATTTCATACGTATTTCCACTATTTGTCGTCCAGGTGACCAGTGAAGCTGCGTGCAGATTGGCTTGCGAAATTGAAAACGAATTTTTATGCCGATCTTTCCTGTATAAAGGACCCCCTAGCGGAAATCAGTACAACTGCCAACTGTTCCATTTGGACCATAAAACGTTACCCGATGGACCGAGCACGTATTTGAATGGAGAGAGACCTTTAATCGACGATGGCCAATTAATCGGAACTTATTACGAAAATCATTGTGAAAGTAATTGAACTATTGAACGTATATACCTATCTACTTAACTTCCGAACCTATTTCTCCCCTTGACCGAAATTTGAAAGAAAAAAAGGTTTTAAATGAATGTAAAAAAGTAACGTTTTTCTCACTACATTTCAACTTGTTTTCAGAATCGCTGGGAACGTTGACGCATGAAAACGTGCCGGTTGTTTTTGAATCGACGGAAGACCCGAATATCAGCAATTTGACTAGGAATGATATAAACTGTGATAAAACAGGCACTTGTTACGACGGTAGGTTTCATACATTGAGAAAAAAATAAAGAAATAAAAACTGTAACTATTTTAATGAAATTATTTGAATTCTAGTTACGGTGCATTGCAAAGACACTCGAATCGCAGTTCAAGTAAGAACAAACAAGCCATTCAATGGAAGAATTTACGCTTTAGGAAGATCAGAAACATGTAATATTGATGTACTGAACAGTGATTTATTCAGATTAGACTTGACAATGAGTGGACAAGATTGTAATACTCAATCCGTGGTACGTATAGATGACTCGGGAGAAGATGGGTACCTAATAGGGTGGGTCGTCTTTTACTTTTTTTGGAAATTTGGATAGGCCTAACAAAAAAAGTTGTGGGAGGACGTCAAAAGACTGCAAAAAAATTTTTGGGTCTCTGACTTGAATATCCATGGGGCGGATGGGGTTTGAAAATTTTGAAATTTTCAAAAAAATGAAAAAAAATTATTAATTTTTTTTTGCTGTGATAATTGATCGTGGTACACCCATTTATAAGTGGGGAAAATTTTTTGGCCTTTTTCGACACCTTTTAGTGATTTTACGTCATTTTTGAAAATCACCAAAATTGTCATTTTTCAAAAACCTCAAAAAAAAGTCAAAAATCATCTGAAATATTTTTTTTGCTAATAAATGAATACAGCACGACTATTTCAGACAATATTATCAAAAAAAAAATTTTTGAAACAACTTTTTTTTGGACTTTTTATGGGAATTTGAAAGTTTTGAAACCCCATCTGCTCCGTGGATATTGAAGTCAGAGACCAAAATTTTTTTTTAATTTTCATCATCAGCAGCCCTACCTATATTACAATAAATGAGCAAGATTTTAAATGACATAAATTTTTTAAGAAATTCAACATTTCTCTTCGCAGACGGGAGTATTTTCGAATACAGTAGTTATCCAACACCATAGTGTGGTGATGACAAAGGCAGATAAAATTTACAAAGTGAAATGTACCTACGACATGTCTTCGAAGAACATCACTTTTGGAATGATGCCGATAAGGTAATTTAATTCAAATACGCAAAAAAATTAAAATTTTCATACAATACATTAATTGTGTAAAAATTTGAAAAAATTTCAGAGATCCAGAGATGATTAGCATCACATCAGCTCCGGAAGCGCCGGCTCCAAGAATTCGAATTCTTGATACTAGAAACAGGGAGGTTGAAACTGTTCGTATTGGAGATAAGCTCACATTTAGAATAGAAATTCCAGAAGAAAGTAAGAAACGTAAATATGAATTTCTTCATTAACACTATTTATAAGCGGCGCCCGCGGTCAAGTAACCTGGTTTGCTTTCATCGGACAAATAAAGCCTTATGGTGATGGTGGTGATATTTTACGTTCCCAACTGAAATTCTTTTATTACCATTTTTACAGCTCCTTATGGAATATTCGCAAGAAGTTGCGTGGCCATGGCGAAAGATTCAAAAAGTACATTCCAAATCATTGATGACGAAGGGTAAATTAGATAGCACTTTCAACTAGCATTCGAAAATGCATTTTCTATTTAAATTAAAAAATTTTACGATTTTTTCAGGTGTCCGGTAGATCCTGGTATTTTCCCTTCTTTTACACCAGATGGTAACGCTCTTCAATCCATTTACGAAGCGTTCAGATTTACAGAATCTTACGGAGTAATATTTCAATGCAATGTGAAGTATTGTCTTGGACCATGTGAACCGGTAAGTACATTGATTATTTTACGAGAAAAAAATTTTTTTATACTAATCGACTTCTTTACTCAGGCTGTTTGTGATTGGGGACGTGATTCGGTGGAATCGTGGGGAAGAAGAAAAAGGGATGTAAATGCGAACAACACCAATTCAGAAGGAGATGACATGACTCAAATCAGTCAAGAAATTTTAGTCTTAGATTTTGGCGATGAAAAACAATCGCAGTTCTTAAAAAATAGTAACGAAGCTGTCTTTACTCATTACGACAAAGGTAGTAACAAAATTATTACGAGACTGAATCAATTTCAATTTAATTACCTATATTACATTCTCACTCATATTGTTTCTTTTCTATAGATAAAACGATAACCGTCACGGAACCATGTCCAACCAAAACTTCAGTATTAGCCTTAGGTATAACTTGTATTCTTTTAATTTTGATATACGTAACAACTTTGTTCTTCTATTACTTGAGGAAATGGATGTCGCCGCGAAAATTCATGACTTAATTTCTAGTAAGCAAATACGTACCTACTTTAGGAAATCTTAAAAGCCATTTATCAAATCGAAATATCTTTCGAAATACATATAATTTCGATCAATCAATGTTTGCTACCATTTTAGTCATTATGATTTAAATACATTTTATTGCTATTTTTTTCATACACTCATATTAAGGTAACCTCGAAACGTTAAAGGTGCCAAACATTTTTTTCTATAGAATTTTTTTCCAATTTACACCACCGCAACATTGATTGAAAATATTTTTAATTCAAATTGTCTTGAAGATGAGGACCTTGTACTTGATGTGCAATCATAAACTTTTTTTTTTTTTTTGATTAAATAAATTAATGAATAATGTTAGCTGTTAAAGAATAATTGAACAAGTGCCTCCTCTTCATGGCAAATATATTTTGTTAAAATTTGACAAAATAATTTAATTTGTAATTATTTGTGTTACTTTTTTTTTGTATTGTTCATATTTATTTATTTATTTATCTATTTATTAATTTTATTTATTGATCGATATATTTTTCATTTGAATACTATTTATTTTCGTTAAATTATTTTCTATTTTCTGAATTGAAATGTGCATTTATTTTCCAAACAGTATTTAATTTTCCTATAGTTTTAAATTTGAATCTCAAATAATGTATTTTTTTATTTATTTTTTTTTAGTCCTTATATTATAAGTGAGAATTTATACAGGTGATATTTATTTATTTAAAAAAAGGCAGTGTTATCTTGCCACCGTTAACTTTCATTACATTTCTATTTTAACAATTTTTATAGAAATTCACTGCCAAAAAACTTTCAATTTTTAGATACTTGATACAACTTTCATTATATTGTTTAAATGTTTTTAAACAAAATTCGTACTAAAGTTTTGTTCTAAAAAATATCAAAAATGATTTGTCTTAATTAGGTATTTGTACTAATTACTGAATGTATTTTCACTACGGTGGTTTTGTCAGTACATAATAAGAAACAAAATAAATTTTATGATAAACAAAGGTTTCTGCCAACTACAATAATTGACAAGATTTGTTTCGACAACTTGTAACTGGATTCAACAAACACCTTCCTTAAGATTGTGAAATTGCAGTCTGTATTTTATTCAACCGAATGAGGCAAATGCTCTCAAAGAGAGCGATTTTTTACGTCTGAAACTTCCTTTTATGTTTAACAACATGATGTTCTGGTGTATGAGAAACAGTTTTCACGTTTCTTTTTTGTAGCGTATAAAATAACAAAAGTAGGTATACATTCTATGTTTTCTACGTAAGCGAAAATAAAACATTACAAAATTTTTGGGATCTATTTTTTTCAAACATTCGAAGTTCTCTTTTCTCTTTTCATTTCCATTATCTACAGCAATGAGAAAGTTGAATGAATAAAAACTACCTACGAGCGAAACTATAACCCCGTTGGCATGAATGCGAGGAGTTACGCTTTAAAAGAAACAGCGAATATTTTAATTTTGAAAACTACTCAATACTCTTCCACATGAGAGTTGGAATAATCAAACATACAAGTACAAGTGAGATAAAAATGATTCTAATTACGGAAAGGAAATCGTATCAACTATCATAAATTTATCATGCAGTCACATAAGTTGAGTATTTTCACTTACTCCGTCATGATCGTAGATTTTCCACGATGATTGGCGATGGAGGACGGAAGAATCACATGAATATTTCGGTCGATTGCAGGTAGAAAGATGGAAATAATGTACTTCACTCTAATCGTCACACACATAATAAAATTTTCAAAAGCATTCAACGCTAATTTTTCTTCAAAAGTTCATAAACGCACATCAATGAAAATCCAATTATTATTTCACCGTTGAACTGAATAAGGGAGAAATGGCGCTGATGTGATGTGATAACAAAATGGAAGACGTTGTTTTTCCAAAAAAAAAAAAAAAAAAATACCAAAACTTTTCATTAGAACAAGGTTACCTACTTGAATAAATCTGCGATTTGGTACACTGTCGCTCATATTAGTAGGTAAACGTATTCGATTCATCTGTGAATGTTCGTGAGAACGAAGCTATTTTAACACCTTGGATCTATCTCTTACGGGTCGCGGAAGCCATCTTGTAAAATTTAGAAGTTTTGTTGAATTTTATCTATTATTATTAATTTTTATTTGTTATTTATGAATTATCATTATGTGTGAATTTAATGCCATTCGTGTGACGAAGTGTTAACTGCATGTTTATTCTCCAGATATCATTGAAACTTGTAAGTACATCCTTTGATAATCAAGTTTATTATAGTTTTTTTTTCCTGCTATACGAACGTATAATATGTTAATCGTTGAGGTGTTAAATTTAGCCATTTGGTATTTGTCATTGTAGGGATAGAGAGTGAGTAATTAACAAAAGCCCTGGAAGGTAAAAAAGCCGCAGCAATGGGAAATGCGGCTACGGCCAAAAAATACAACGCAGAAAGCGTCAAGGAGTATTTAGATAAGGCCAAAGAACAATTCGAAGAGAAGTGGAAGAAAACTGGCTCCGACGACGCTACATTAGACGATTTTGAGAGAGTTAGAACGCTGGGTACTGGATCCTTCGGCCGAGTAATGTTCGTACAACACAAACCAACTAAACAATATTTCGCGATGAAAATATTAGAAAAAGAAAAAGTCGTAAAATTAAAGCAAGTAGAGCATACGTTACACGAAAAACAAATCCTGCAATCTATTAATTTTCCGTTTTTAGTTAGTATGAAATACCATTTTAAAGATAATTCGAATTTATATATGGTACTAGAGTATGTTCCTGGTGGAGAGATGTTTTCGCATCTACGTAAAGTTGGAAAATTCAGTGAAGCACATTCGCGATTTTACGCTGCCCAGATTGTATTAGCGTTCGAATATCTTCATTATTTGGAAATAATTTACCGTGACCTTAAACCTGAAAATCTGCTCATTGATAGTAAAGGTTATCTTAAAGTTACTGATTTCGGATTCGCCAAGCGGGTGAAAGGGAGAACATGGACACTCTGCGGAACGCCTGAATATCTTGCACCGGAAATTATTTTAAGTAAAGGTTATAATAAAGCCGTAGATTGGTGGGCGCTGGGAGTTCTGCTCTACGAAATGGCAGCTGGCTATCCGCCCTTTTTCGCAGACCAGCCTATTCAAATTTACGAAAAAATTGTATCAGGTCGATTAAGATTCGCATCTCACTTTAGTTCTGATTTAAAAGACATTTTACGCAACTTACTTCAAGTCGATTTAACCAAACGATATGGAAATTTAAAGAACGGTGTTAACGATATTAAAGGCCATAAGTGGTTTACCACCGTCGATTGGATCGCTATTTTCCAGAAAAAAGTGGCTGCTCCTTTCATTCCAACTTGTAAAGGGCCCAGTGATACTAGTAACTTCGACGATTACGAAGAAGAAACTTTAAAAATTTCATCATCAGAAAAATACGCCAAGGAATTCGCAAATTTTTAAAAGTATTATTGCTTTAATAGTGATTTTAGTATATCGTAATTTCGTACGCTAGATTTAGCCTACCTGTGAAATGATCAACATGATAGCGTCTCATTTCAAAAACAAATAAAAAATATTAATTATGAATAATAATAAAGATAATGTGATAAGAAATTTCTTAAGGGTATCGTATTTGAATAATTACTGGATGCATTTATATCAGCACGTTCCAAACGCCCTAAGGTAAATCTATTTTCCATTTTATTGGCTCCATGTCATCGTCGTCGTCGTCCGCCGAGACCTAATAATGTATTTATGTAATGTATCTATTCACAGCGAAAAATTAAAGTCCCTTGTTTACCACCCCGGTCGAGGAACCATTTTTACTATTCCAACTATTCTTTCAAGGTAGTACGTATCAGTACTATAATTTGATTGGCCGGTAGCGCGCGTACTATGTGTATGATAACGAATCGTGATATCAGATACCTGTATCATTACTTCATTAGTTCTCGTATATATTGAAAATTATTTTGTTAATCGAGGTAATTTTATCGAATGTTTATTTACAAACGTTTCATGAAATATCTCATGTCGTATTCATATAAAGGTTTAATTTTTGTTTGGTGAAGTTTTTTTTTTTTGGAAAAAACAAATTGATAATCAAGGTAGGCTCTGTCAATCATAGCGAATTTTGGAACGTGCTTCGTCAAAACGTAATTGGTGGTCTTTTTAATTTTTAAAATTGAATTTTCCAGGAACCTATTGTGTTGGGGAATTTTCTTGATTTAAATGTTTGGTTATGGTAAATTTGTAATTCGTCTGATTAGGTTTGTAGTAAAGTAGGTTACCTAAAAATGTTTCCAACTTCAGGTTAATTGCTTTAAAAAAAAAAAGCAAACGATCTGCATTATTTACCAAAAACGTTTCCTTATTTTTCTCAAGTCCACCAATTATTTCTCTGTATATAAAGTTCCAATTTTAAGTTGTTATAGTAGAGTTTAATTTAAAATTTTAAATTATATAAAAGAAGTTATTAGAAAATACTGATGGTTTGGATCCGTTTATGGCGGATTTGTTAATATTTCTTGTGCTAGTCTTTATTTCATAGTTTTAACCTGTTGATCATTCGTGAAATTTTTTCTTGTAAATTTACTTTACAGACTTCATACGTATTCATCTTTTTATTGTTTAATTGATATATTTAGTATTACTTTTAACTACTGCGTTTTATTGAGTCATTGATTTTCGTCAATCAAAAAGTAGAGTGCAAAATTTCTATAATTTTCATATTATTGTATTTGTTTTATTTTCGTTTTTGTTTTGTCTCCTTTTTTTTTTTATTATTATTGTTTATTTATTTATTTATTTATTTTGTTCATTTATTCGTTTTACGCAAGACGCGCAACAAAGGTACGAAATGGATATCTATTGGAATTTTCGTTCACATCGCTTTATCGTGAAAGCTTTATTACTCGCGAGTAAAAGTTGTATGAAAATGAAAAATTATTATAGCGTACCTAATTCGGTCGGTTGAGTTTGGGAATTTTAATAAAAGCCTAACGTATCGCGTAGAGTAGGCTGTTTGGCAGTCGGTGAAAAAAGTATTTTTGGAATAATACGCTATACAAACGACAATTTAGCAGATCTGCGAGCCTCGATTTTTAACGGCATGTGCATTTCATGAATATCATTCTCACTTTACTTGACCGTATTTGAGTTTTAAATTTGTTTTCTTTTGTAATTTACCATGCAATATATCATTTCCAAATTTAATTTCTTGTTTATTTTGTTAGAATGGTGATTGGGAAAAATGAAAAAAAAAAAAAAAACTTGAAAATTTCATTTTTTATTCACTACAGTTTTTTTTTTCTTTCAAATTTGCATTTGTTAGGGATTTTCGATGAAAAAAATTGAAAAAATAAAATTTCGATTCATTTCCTCTAAATCATACGTATCGATGTCTTGCATAGCTAAGAATTTTCAAAGCTACCTCATTTCCAACTTGTACCTACTGTTTATGATTTTTAAAAGCTCGTTTATCGAAATTTCAATGCTCTGCAAACAGCCTCTCAATTATTTCGTCGTAATTTCGATGAGCAACCGTCTCTCTCATTTAAGTAATGAGTTTATACGTATGTTACCGGTAAGCATCACATTAGGTTTTAATTTTCTTGTATTCGTGTCGAAAAATATTTTACGTTTGATGTGCTTTCGGAGCTGTTATGCTGTATGCGTATATTAACGTTTATCATGCACAATGTAATGGCGTTTCCACCGTTTATCGATCAATTGGCGTATTTTTTTAATAAGCTCAACGCGCATTACATTGATGTATTACCGTGACAGTACAAAAATTCTGAATGCCTTCGTTCGTTATGTTCCTGTTTGAGTTCTCGTTGTATAGGTGTTTTTATTGACGTCTAAATGTGCCGTTCTTTTTAAATGAAAAGTTTTTTTACTCGTACGTAGGTATGTCGCGCCCTAACAACTGTACGAGGTAAAAAATTTGGATCTATGGACTTTTTTTCGAATCGATGAGAATATGAAACTCGTTAATCGAATTTTCGATCAAATTTAATAGATTTTGAATTAAGTTAGATCTACGTATTTTGGCTGGGGTTTTCAGCGGGCTTGAAACGAATATTGTAATCTCATTGATTGTTTTTGTATCTCTGGTTCGCTCTAGAATTGACTATATAGGTGTAGGTAGCTACTTTTCTCCACTATTGTGAGGCCTGGTTACTATACATTTATGACGAGAATCGCTACAAGTTTAACCCTAACTAAATTCAAAGATTTTTTTTCTTAAGTAATTTTTCAGGGATTTTTTTTTTTTTTACTTTCTTTTTCCCGAAAGGCTTCGGTTTTGTAGGTTTGATTTTTTAAACCTGTATTCTCAGGCTTCAGGGTAATTTTAATAATCGCTTTATTCGTCGGTGTTTCATTCATTCACTAATTTTCTTTCGCCGTTATTTTCCGATTATAAATTCTCTTATCTGATTTCAATAATGTTTGCATTTTTGTTAAAAATCCTTCGAAACGAAGTGAAATAATTGTCAGTTTTTGTACCTGTTTTATCCCTCAATAATCCAAGGTTCTGCAATATTTAAAATTCAAGTCACATTGCACTCACCTGTACAGTATTATACATTTTGAACATTTATATTTGTACGATTAATTTTCTTCTGATGTACCTACGTAACTCGTTTATGCACAAGTGATCGTTTTACATTGGTGGTATCAATGAAACTGCATATCGCCGTAAATGCGCGTGTTGTATAGTGAGGGGCATAGATATAGAAATTGTGCACATGATAAGGAATTCCCCCCCAGGTGGTCGTTAATGATGTAGGTAAATTGGGCACACAGAAAAAATTGCCCTTTAATGATGCATACCAAAGGTGCCGAGAAGCCATATTCTTGAGGAAGCTTCCTCAAAAAGTTTTTTGGGGGGAAATACCCCCCAATCAAGATGGCCCCGGCACAATTCCCCCCCCCCCCAAATCAAGACGGCCCCGGCTCAATTTCCCCCTATCTTCACCTAAATTTTTTCGCCCTCGCTTCGCTCGGGCCATTGTCTCCATATTTTTTGAATTTTTGTTCAAATTTCAGTACAAAAAACATGGAAAT
>FIZT01010861.1:0-15329 GCA_900065295.1 Paracoccus marginatus | reverse complement strand
CAAGCGAAGCGAGGGCGAAAATTTTTAGAAAAATTTTGAAAAAAGTGCAACTTTGGCCTGAAAAAGGCGTATTTTTTGCTTATTTTTTTGTGCTGGGAAACATGATAAAACGCTTTTATTTCATATTCGAAAATGATTTGGGGGGCCTAATGCAACATTTGGGAGGGCTATAGCCCCCCAGCCCCCTTATCTCCACCTATGGGTAGGGCAATTGTAGACATCTCACTATTGGAGCTATAATCAAGTAAAAAAGTTTTCAAGCACATCAATCGATTCCTTGAATCATCTACTTTCAGATGATCATAAAATGTTTGAGGAAAAAGTACTTGTGATAAGCTGTTATCAAGTATCTAGAAGATGTGCGTGAATTCAACGTTTCAAAAAGTGTCCACAATTAGACGGATTGACCTCAAGTGATCGAAAATTTTCGTTCTTTTGCACATAGTTAGGTATTGTAATAGTGTACCTGGAGTAAAATTTTGAGCAATTTCGGTTCACTCCTTCATGAGTATTTGGTCATTTGAAATTTTCAGCTGTAAAAAACGCCTTGATAGCAAAGTCCGGCCACTTTTGAAAAATATCCTCAAAACGTGTTTTTTGACGTTGATTCACCGAACGTATTCACTTTTGGCGATTTCGTTGTGCTAAGGGCCGATAATCGCGAAAAACGTAATTTTGATCCAGTGGATTTCAAGTTTTGAGGAGGCACGAAGGGTAAATATTGAACGAATGGAAATTCTGATGGCAAATTCGGATTCTGTGGGTCAAATTACCCCCATCCAGACACTTTTCTCGATAATTTTGGCAAAACTCGAAAAATTCGATTTTTTCTCTGTATTTTCCTAAGAAAAAAAAAATTGAAAAAATCTAATTTTCCTAGGTTTGCCAAAATTATCGTGCTAAGCGTCTAAATGGAGGTAATTTGACTCGCAGAATACGAATTTGCCATCAGAATTTTCATTTGACTAATATTCACCCTTGTTTTCGGTCGAAATTAATTCAATTTTCTAGTCAGTATAGGTATTTTCCAAAAAAATAATTCAAAAAATCGATTTTTTCAAGTTTTGCCAAAATTATACCGAGAAAAGCGTCTGGATGGAGCTAATTTGACCTGCAGAATCAGAATTTGGCATCAGAATTTGTTCAATATTTACCCTTCGTGCCCCCTCAAAACTTGAAATCCACCGGGTCAAAATTACGTTTCTCGCGATTATCGGCCCTTAGCACAGCGAAATCGCCAAAAGTGAATACGTTAGATGAATAAACGTCAAAAAACAGGTTAAAATTGGCGGAAAAACGTCAAAAATATGGGTGTGGCACCTGAACAGAGGGGGTTGGGGGTCCAAAATTTTGTGAGAAATTTTTTCTAGTCAAGGTATATCACTTGAAGCATATAGGAGCTCAAAATCTTATCCAGCTATACCCTTTGTCTGAAATGGTGAAATGGTAATAATTTTTTTGCTCACTCTCATTTTCATTTGATCCATTTCAAAAGCTCGAATTTTTGTACCTTCTCTTACGTAAGAAGTAAATGAAAAAAAAACAACTCCGCCTCTCCAGCAGAGTTGTTTTTCTTTCACTTATTTCCTTTACTTCTCGCCACCGCTACACTGTGTCTTTCCTCACCCAAGATTCCAAGCACTTAAAAACCTTCAAAATGAGAATCCGCCTTCTAGTCGAACCTCATTCAATACCCAGACCTTACACGACATGCTAGCAACTCGTTCAAATACAAGAATTCCCCTCCAATTGCATCTCATCCGCCTACTACTACAGTACGAAAAATTGCTAAGCAAACCAGCCATAAATCGCCACAAAAAATACCAACTTTTGTATAAAAATCTGTTCTCACTAAACCGTTCGTGAACAGAAGCTCCGCTTACAGTCGATTATGAGCAACCAACGGCAAAGGGCGACGAAAGATGCCCACGTGAGAGTGCCGCCTGGCAAAAAAGCATCTCCGAAATTCATGCCGTTTCGAGCTTACAAGCCGAAAGAGCCCGAGTCTAAAATCGCCTCTTACGTAAGATCGAAACGACAAGAACCAGAAAACGCCAAAGATCCGAGTAAGTTGCCCGACCAAACAGCCGTTAAGAACCAACCTCCGACCAAAGATGACAATCCGAGGAAGAAGGTTGTGAAAAAAATTCACGCGAATCCGAATCGTAAGCAGAGCGGCGAACACCATAAACGGCGTAAAACCAAAACGTTCGATATAAGCACCTTCCCTCGCGTATTTTCCACATCCGACTTAATGGAGAAAATGCACGAGAAACCTGAAGACGCCTCTCAAGACTGCACCTTTCAACCTCAGCCGAGCACGTCCGATGTTGAGAATGCACCCACTGACAGAATCAGTGAAGAGTTGGACGTAGACGTACAGCTATTCTCTGATACCGGTTTAGATATTCACTTTCCTACCGCCAATTTGATGGTTTTTAATAATAAACAACGTCGATCCGAACTCGAGGAAAAATTAACCCAAACCGAGCTCGATCTGGAAAATAAAAATGTCGACGTAAAAACGCTCTTGACTCAGCTGCAAGAAAAATCGCAGGATGTAGTAATCAAAGAACAAAAAGAGAAAATCCTAACGCAGAAACTCGAGCAAAAAGACGCTCAGATAGCCAAGCTGCGCGAAGAAAACGACGCTTTCAGGCGCGAAAAGGGTCGATACGATAACTCACTCAAAGAATTACAACTCAACATTCGCGCTTTGGAGGAACAACTGCAAAGGCATAACTTCAAAGGCCACGTTAAAATTAGCGAATACGAAAAATTACGCGAACGTATCCGCGACTTTGAAAATGAACGCGAAGCCCTGCTAGTCGAAACCGGCAAGCTGAAACGCGAACTAAAGGAGAAAACCGACGCCATCGAATCGCTCACTCGACGCAACGAGCATCTGCAAAAACAAAACGACCTTTTAAACGTGACCAAAAAAGAGAACCGCATTTACGCTCTCGAGTACAAAGTCGACGCTCTTCAGGACACCGTCAATAAAGTAAAACACGAAAACGAGAAGCTAAAAAAGACGTACACTTACACGGTCAACGAACTAGCCGAGTACGAGATGAAACAAATGAAACTTCGCGATATCATAGACAAGCAAAAAACGTCTTTGCAGGTATTAGAGAGCAATTCGTCCACGGAGAACCGTCACGTACAGAATTACGAATTGGAAAACATCCGTTTACGTGAACTGAACCGCAATTTGTACGCAGACATAGAAAAACTGCGTACGGAAAATAATCGATTAATTCAACTCGTAACTTTGATGCCATCGACGCGTAAAGAGGCTCAAATTCTGATCTCTCAATCGAAACCCAAAAACGCGACGTCCAATCAAAGCCAACAGCATAGAAACCATCCGCTGATTTCGAATTATAACAAAGTCAGTCAACCGATCGCGTTACCTCAATCTACACCCCTGGAGAATCCACCCGCAACAGCCCAGCCTGCTGCTGCGAACAACGAATCTCAACAAATATCCACCCAGCAGTCGTATCAAGAAGGCCAACAAAACGAAACGCAGGTCAATGAGCAACCAATAATGCCACCACCTCGACTCGGGAATCAGCCGGTAATGATAACTCCGCCGAATCGCGAATCAACGCCGAAGAAGATGGAAACCGTACCCGATCGACAATCGTATCAAGACGGCCGACCAAACGAAACGCAGGTCAATGAGCAGCAGCTGATAATGCCACCACCTCGATTCGAGAATCAGCCGGTAATGATGCCTCCGTCGAATCGCGAATTAACTCCGAAGCAGATGGAAACCGTATCCGATCGGCAGTCGTATCGAGACGGTCGACAAAACGAAAGGCAGGTCAGTGCGCAACTAATAATGCCACCACCTCGATTCCAGAATCAGTCGGTAGTGATGCTTCCGCCGAATCGCGAATCAACTCCGAATAAGATGGAAACCGTATCCGATCGGAAAGAAACCCCTCAAAGTGGTATGTTCCCTATGAACGAAGGTCGTAATTCACCTCGAAACGTTGATTTTAGTAATGAAACGAACGCTTCAATGGCTCAGATGTATTACGACAAGACGCCTGTCATGGACCAGCAGCAAATATCCATGTATTTGGTGCAGACACCGGGAAGCACGCCGCAAAGGACGTCTAGGAACGCTTTTCAAGAAATACAAAATTTCAAAACTACCATTATGCAAGCTTTCCATCAGCACCATAAATCAAAGGAATAATAAAAATTTTTAGAAACGGTTTATTACCTTATTTTTTACCAAATTGTAACGTTGATGGTGAGGTCCTCGAAGACCTAAGATGATTTTACCTCGCTCTTCGAGAAATTCGATTCCTAATCTTAGAGCGCACTCGAATCTTCCCTGAAAATTAATGATTTTTTTTTAGTCAATTAGCGACGAATTTTCGATCGAGTTGGATTTTTTATTACTTTATCAACGAGCGAATCCAATCGTTCTATCCAGCTTCGAATACTAACAACGTGACACGATTTTAATCCTAAAAAAAGCACTTGATTGCCGTAACTTTGTACTGTATTGTAGCACGCTCGTTCTCCAGCTAACGCCTTAAAAATACAAACGATATGAATTTTGCGACATTGATTTCGGTAATTAATTAATAATTAATGATACAACCATTACCATAGCTTTGCTGACATTGCTTCCGGTGGATATTCCTTTGAAATGACTTGAATTGTACACCAAACCTACGCCAGATAGGTCTAATTTTTCCAATTCTTGTTTTGTGCGAACATCCACCAAATGAAGTTGTTCTTTAGTATCCAATGCCGCTATCGTTCTGGTGTTGAGCCAATTACACGTAAGTAGAGAATACTCCAAATCTAATTTTTGCAACGCTGTACATCTTAATTTATTATTTTTGTTTATATTCACCTGAAATGAATATTAGCGAATGAGAACACCAGAAGTTGGGAAAAATTCGTAGCATAGCGATTTCGTACTTGATAAAAATAAATACTGCGATCTCTGGCGAAAGCCAATACTGGATCCATTATTCGAGAATTTTCTGATAATTGAATGACAACAAATTGCCAAGATAAAAATGGTAACGAACTAGGGTCGGCTTTTACTGTATGAGTCAGCAGTACTTTCATCACAGGCCGTATACTGACCACAATCAGCTACTCGTCAGAACAAAAAAATAAATAAATAAATAAAAATTGAAACAAAGAAGCTGAAAATTGAATTACAAATTGATCGAAGTACTTTGGTAAGTGTAGCCATGGCTACCAAAACACTCCCTCGTAATGGATGCGAATTTAAATGATGAAGCAATAACGGTTCTATGCAACAAACTTCGCCTCGACTCCCCGAAAAAATACATTTCGAGTCGACTCCCCTAACACCGAGCATCCTCTTGAAGTTCAACTCAAAAACTGATCCTCCACTGTCACTACACAGTGCTAAATTCGGTACATCTGTGAACTATTGAATTAATTTTTAATAACCTTAGTCTCCGTCGAGCCCTCAATATCTAAATCTCTAACCTTGACGTGAAGTACGGCAGTGGATGGTGTATGAACATCATTCATAGTCCTGAGAACCTTTCCATCGGTAACATCGAACATTAAAATAGTTCCACTAGCGTATCCGGCCAAAAGTCTGGTACAATCTCCGTTAAAATTTAGAGCAGAAACGGAACTCTGTTCGATATCAACTTCATGGCACCATCTTAAGGTCTGCATCGCATCGAATACCAATACTAAACCGTAAGTTGTACCAATTGCGATTATAGTTGATACACACATTACCGAAGGATAGCCAGCGTTGATACGTTCCTGAAAAAAAAAAAAAAAAAAAAAATTCTTTATTCGTATAAATCCCGTATTTCGAGTGACGTGCGAATGAATGCTCTGCTTACACAAGCAGACCGTAATTGTGCCGAGACAGTTCGCAGGGTTGAATGCCTGAGGATATTTCCAGGGTCATATTTATATTGTGAGATTGACAACGCCGGTGATAAACTCTGATTACTTCTGTATAATCCGAAACTTCCCACTGATAAGTTATCTTCGCTTTCTTCGAAATTATTTCTAACCTACGGTGAAATCAAAATAGATTCAGTTCAGTTTGCAAAATATTTCCCAATGTAAATTGACTATTATTCAAGTACTTACTTGAATAGGTAATAATTGAGCCAACTCATCTTCGCTTAACAAAGAAGACTCATCTTCGTTTAGAATACTTTCTAAAGTGGGTGTTTCATCAATAGCCGGTATACTGTATTCTTCATCGTTCAGCTGGACGATAAATAGTTTATTTAAGAGGAAATTATGATAAAATGAATTATTTTCAGATTACATACTACGAAATTTCAAAATAATCGTTTTACCTCCGATAAAGTGAGACTCAGAGTATCGCTGCGGAAGTCGAAGCTGTTTGACTCCATGGATTCAGTGTTTCGGGGGCACAATTAATAATTATGGAGATCCGGTTCAGGTGTTTTTCTCGAAATATATTTCTTCTCTTGTCATCATTGCGGTTTCCAGAACTCCAAAGAGTTTAATCTCATTAGAGACTAGAAAATGATGACAATTATTATTAATTATCAAAATGACAGAAGATTTCTTATCATCGAAACAACTGCAACCGCGCCGCGCCGGCGCGTCGTTGGGATTTGATTACTTCCCCTCTCTCCTTGCTATTCTCTCGTTACCAAAATCGTAGTTTTAAACGTATCCGCCAGTGGTACTAAAAACAATAAAATGCGAAATGACGCGGATGACCAGGTTTATAAAGAATTGAAGGAGCTTTGGCTTGTTTACGATTGACGATTGTGCAAAAATTAAAAACCGATATCAGCGTTTTTGACGAAAAGTGTGACCGGAATTTTCCTAAATTCCAATGAAGTATTGATATTTCAAGGATGTAATTGTGTTTCAAGTGCACAGAAATGAAGAAAGATAGAAACACCGAAGTGCCTCGAAGTTATAAGATGTAAGTATCATGTAATACTTTATTCGCGTTTCAGTCCCATGGAACGTAAATTTAGTAGCATTTGAACATTTCTCATCGCTACTTTGCTATTAATCTGTTACAGAACTCATCAGGTTGTCAGTTTAACTGGGATAAGCTTCCAACGTAAAAGTATTATCGTAAGTAGAATCGCACATTTATTTCTCATAGGTATTGTCGTATTGTGCTACCTTATTTACAAAATTTATCTCATTTCAGGGATTAGTAAAGTTAACATTTCTCACCCTTCGAGAGGGTATAAGATACGTGAAAATTAACGCGAAGCAGTGTCGTATCTATCGTGTACTTCTGAATGACGAACTCGAAGTACCGTTTCAATATTTCGATCCCTTGTTGGAAATCTATCAAGAAAATGAACACGAGTAAGAAAACGTAATTTATTTTTACAATTCTCCAATCGATGGATGTGTAAAAAAGAGATCCAATTTCTGCAGACGTTCTTTGGAAAAATTCTCATCGGCCCATTTGACCGCAACCCAATCCGTTGATCCTGATAATGATGCCGGCGAGTTGATCATAACGATTCCACCTTCCGCTCTGGGCACAATGATCGTCGTCGATCAGTATTTCGATATCAGTATCGAGTACTCCGTCGAAGAACCGTACGGTGGTATTCATTTCGTTATACCAGAATGCGAAGGAACCTTGGCTGAAGTAAGCTATCCTTTTATAATTTTTTCCCGCTCTCAACAGCCTCACTTTCAACTTTTTTTTACTCATCTTTAGAAAGGTGCTCATTTGTACACCAATTGTTACGAAAACTCGTCCAGATTATGGTTTCCGTGTATAGACAGTTTTGCCGAACCATGTACTTGGGAATTGGAATTTACAGTCGATGAAAGTATGACCGCAGTATCGTGTGGTGATCTTGTGGAAGTGGTTTATTCGCCAGATATGAGAAGAAAAACATTTTATTATACTTTGAACACGCCTGCCTCTGCTCCAACTATCGCATTAGCCGTAGGGTAAGGAAAACTCGGTGTTGAGCTGATGATCGGAATTTATTTACTGATTTGGATAATTTTTTCCGTAGACCGTTCGAAGTATTCGTTGATCCTTCGATGCACGAAGTGACTCATTTTTGTCTACCCGGTTTGATGGATAATTTGAAAAATTCTGTGCGAACTGTTCACGAAGCTTTTGAATTTTACGAAGAAATGCTCTCTAATCGGTATCCGTACACTTGTTACAAGCAAGTTTTCGTCGACGAAACCACCGAAGATGTTTCTGCATACGCTTCGTTCAGTATTCTAAGGTTTGAATTTTCCAGCTTCGACTAAATTACTGGAATTTTTGAGATGTTACCGATTTTGTATAATTTCAGCATAAATTTACTGCACCCTAGTCAAATAATCGATCAGGTGTACGTATCGAGAAAAGCTACAGCCTTGGCGATCGCCGAGCAATTTTTCGGCTGCTTTATTTCCCGTCAAAGTTGGTCCGATTGGTGGTTGACGAACGGTATATCAACGTATTTATGCAGCTTATTTGCCAAAAAGTGTTTCGGAATTAATGCCTATCGAGAATGGGTACATAATGTAAGTTATACGTGAAATTTCTACCGTTTTTATTTTGTCTGTGGAGAAGTATTGAAGTTTTATTTTCCCTCAAGGAATTATACGAAGTGATGCAGTACGAAGATACTCACGGAGGGATCGTAATGGATCCGAGTCAGTCTTCCGGCGGTCATCACCCTTCTAGCAGTAAACAGAACCATCATAACTTTCATTTTCCCTTACAAAATATCCATACCATTTCGCCTAAATATCTATACATGATGCGGAAAAAAGCTCATCTTATAATTCGTATGCTGGAAAATCGAATTGGACACGAAATGTTACTACAAGTACGTGTCTGTTGACGTTAACTCGAGAGAGATAGTGCAAAATCTGTAAATCAACTTGTCACCTTTTATTTTAGGTCTTCAACAAGCAATTATCTTTGGCCTCGAATGCTGCTCAAACCAAAATAAACGGCGGTTTATGGTCCCATATGTTGATCAGTACCAATGTGTTCACCAAAGCTATTTTCACCGTTACTGGAAAAGATATGTCCGTGTTTGTCGACCAGTGGGTCAGAACCGGAGGTCACGCTAAATTCCATTTAAGTTGCATGTTCAATAGAAAAAGGTCAGCGGCGTTTTAAATTTTTAATTCATATAAACTTCAATAATACATCGATAACGCTCGTTACAATTTTAGAAATACGTTGGAAATAGAAATCAGACAAGATAAAACCCACCAAAGAGGTGTTCATAAATACGTAGGACCATTGTGCATCCTCGTCCAAGAACTAGACGGCACGTTCAGGCATCCTATTATGGTAGAAAGTACCGTTTGCAAGCACGATATCACTTGTCACTCGAAAAGCAGGCGAAATAAAAAAAAGAAAATCCCTTTGTGCACCGGCGAAGAAGTCGATATGGATTTGAGTATCATGGAGTAAGAAAAATATTCCCATTTGTGTAAAATCGCTCCTAGCCTTGATCGATTTCATCAATTCGTCATCTTTATAGCTCAGATTCTCCCGTATTGTGGGTGAGACTGGATCCAGATATCACCTTACTTCGTGAAATCACCATCGAACAGCCAGATTACCAGTGGCAGTATCAGCTGAAACATGAACGCGATGTGACTGCGCAGTTCGAAGCTATCATCGCTTTAGAACGGTTTCCTACGCCGGCTTCTAGATCTGCTCTGACTGAAACAATAGAAAATGAAAATATTTACGTTAATGTCAGGTGTAAATCTACCCACTGTTTGACCAAGGTGATGAGATACCCGATCAGAGTTTATTTTACGGTTTTAACGCAAAAAATTACAACGTTTTGGTATTTTTAAAGGTGGCTAATGCGATGGTTACGAATTGGTTGGGGCCTCCTGCGATGTTGGCGATTTTTAGAAAACTTTACGGGTCGTTCTCGTGTCCCAACATCATCAAACAGAACAATTTCAGTAATTTACAACATTATTTCTTACAAAAAGTAGGTATTCTTGAGATTTTTCCGGAAAAAATACGCCTGGGTATATTTTTTTAATTTTTGGAATTTTTCTAGACCATTCCTGTAGCGATGGCAGGGTTGAGAAACGCTCACGGTCTATGTCCACCGGAAGTACTGCGATTTTTATTGGATTTATTTAAATATAACGACAACAGCAAGAATAGATTTTCCGACAATTACTACAGGGCAGCGTTGATCGACGCACTGAGCGCCACAGTAACTCCGGTTATCACAATCGTGCATCAAGGGTCAGTTGGAAAAATTTTTAGCCCTATAATTTGAAAAAAAAAAATACCATTTTTTCCTTTTTCTGCAGAAACAATATAACAGCCGACTCATTATCAGCCGACACGAAACTGGTACTGGAGGAAGTGACGAGATGTCTGAATTTGGAAAAATTACTACCGTCGTATAAGCTAACGGTGACTGTATCGTGCCTGAAGGCGATTAGAACCTTGCAAAAATTTGGACACTTGCCTAATAATCCGGCGGTATTTAGATCATACGCGGCGTACGGAAATTTCATCGGTACAGCGAATAATAGTTGGAAATATTCTAAACGTTTTTGGCTATCGGTTGCATTAGAGTACACCTTTGTTTTGTTTTATTTAAATAGACGTACGATTGTGCGCATTCGAAGCGCTCGTCGATTTCACCAGATTGGACGGTCGATGGCCTGATCTGGAATTTTTGCTCGATATCATGACCCATGATCCTGATCCAGGTGCGAGGCACGCGTTAATTAGGATGCTGTGCGATAATCCGCCCTTCCAAAGGAATGTCTCGTCACCGGAAAGACACCGTCTGGATAAGGAGGACTTGGTTCATAAGCTGTGGATAGCATTCAAGTGAGTAGACGTACACATAAAGGAGGTATTTTGAGAACGGCTCGATTCATGCGTAATTTTCGTCTGGTGTAGTAATTCGATGTCGCACGATTCCAAAATGAGGTGCAGCATCGTCGATTTATACTTTACATTGTACGGTCGTCGTCAGCCTACTTGTTTACCTACCTCGGAGGCGGTAGCTTCGTTATACAGGCCTCAAAAAGAGTCGGATGTGAGTAAAAAATGCATAAATACTGGAATGCGCGATTTCGGTACCTCATTTGAAAATTTCTCTTCGTTACAGACTTCGAAATCAGACTCGCTCTCTTTGGACCACACAGATTACGTAGATAGTGAACTAGCTCACGGTATCAAACGGCGAATGTCATCGTCAGACGAACGCGAGTCAGACGTGATGGCCAGCGACGAACTAGGCGTCGTCACAGTCGAAGTGGTAGCCGGAGGAGAAGACCTGAATAAGAAAATCAAGGTGGGATGATTTCCTCTCGCCGAAAAAATTTAATAGCGGGTTTTTCTCAACGATCAGATTTTTTTCACACAGTTGGAGTCCGAGAAAGATCCGTTGGCCGATACACCTCACCACAGTGACGTTTCGAAGAAAGATACCGACGTGGAAATTATCTCAGAGACCAAATCCGCAGATGCTGCACCGCAGGGCAGTGATTTCGAAGGCGTATTCGTCAAAGAAGAAGCTCAAGCCGATCCTCATCCTGTGACCACGAATCCATCGTCGACTAGCGACAAAAGTCACTCGAAACATCATCACCACCACCACCATCATCATCATCACCACAAAAATAGCGGCGATCAGTCTAAAGTATGTAGAGCTTACTATCAACGGTACCTCGTCTTTGGGGCTTTTAAAATGATCTGCGAATTTTTTCTCATTTTAGCTCAAAAAGAAAAAGAAAGATAAGAAGAAGCATAAACACAAACACAAACATAAACACGACCATCACCACGATAAAGATAAAAAAGAGCCGGCTAAAGACGTGTCGAAAATTAAAGTCAAAGGAGAATCGCTGAGCTCGAGATCGTCGAGTCAGAGCGAAGATGAAATTTAATTCCGATGCCGGTGCAAAAAATGCTAAAGAAGAATTGGATAATTATTTGATATTGCCCGCGCGATAATCGTGTTGCCGTCGCAACGAAAGTTAATTTGCACGATTAAGTAATATAATAATTATTACGGTTTCTTGGCAACAATGGACGGATGGACGGGTAATTTGGCAAATAGAAAAGCATCGTCTTTTTCAAACATCTCTTCTGACCGAATGAACGAAAAATATTCAACAAGAAGGTAATAAAACTGTCCTCGTTTGAGAGCGGTTTTAAAGTTTAAAGTAAGAAAGAACCAAAACGATAAATATGCGAGTTATTTATCGCGAGGTTCGCGGTATGTGGTAAGGCAAGGCGGATTTTTTCACCTCGTGTATAAATCTAGATTTTTTTATATCCGGATCATCGTGTGGGATTTTTTTTTTATTTTTCAGATTGTCAATTGTGATCTTTTTTTATTAGTGTTTTTATTTTAAGCAGCGTTGTATACAGTTGAAATGTTGGATTATAGTTTATTTTCTGATTTGGGGTTGTTATGTGGTAGGTAATCAGTTACCTATTTTTATACGAAGTTGGTCGGATTTTATTCACTATTAAATTAAAATGTTTTTATTGCAACTGATTCAAGTTCGTATTGGTGAGAAAAATGCACGAAGAGCAGACGATGAAACTTGAATAGCAACGTGATTGCCATCCTAGCCGAAGTTGTTGAGGTCAAACCTTGAGTAGAAATATTTCAGTCGAAGCCAACAAATGCAAAGCGCCACTTTGCAACGTTGCATCAATCTAACGTTGCGTAGAATATTCAGCCATTTGATAAGTAGATACTAGATAGGTGGGGGTGTATTATAATGCCAATTTTGAAACGCGAATTTGAGCTCGACGTGGGAGGAATTTTCTTTGAATTTTTTTCGAAATAAACTTTTAATTGTTTCTGAGACTTGAAACGAAATTTAAAAATTCCAAAAGTGTACCGTGTACGATTAGTTCCAATGCATTTATTATAAAATATAGAGTCACGGAAAAGCTACTTTTTTAATGATACATAAATACAGAGGCTCAGTCTGCGTTGCCAATTCTCCTGCAACGTTGTATTAAATTTTGTGCTTACAAATGCACGCCAATAATACGAATCAGTTGACAATGGTCAGAGTGTGAAACGCTGGTCTCTTGTTGGACGACATTGTTCCATTTTTCGAGAGTTCACGAAAAATTGAGAAAATTTTTGAAAATGTTGCAGAAATTAGTTTGAATAAAAATGAAGTTTTATTTTGGCATTTTATTTATGAGCATTTTTGAATTTTTAGAAACTAAAAAAAATTGATTGAAAATTTTGCGAAACATTTACCTCCTGAAATTTTTTCAAGTTTACCATAATAGTACCTATGAAACTGAAAATAAAAAAAATCAATTTCTTTAAAAATGGTCATAACAGATCACCTCCTACTTGACAGGATAATTCTTGACGTTTTTTTTCAGAAAATATCAAAAAAGGACAACTTTTCCAAAATGATGAAAAAAATTTTTTTTCTCTCTTTCCAAGCAATCACTACAATCGAACTTTTAGCAAACGCAGGATCATTTTTGACGATTTTTCACGTCACTCATTTTTTTCACGGGATGTCGAAAATTGTCAATCTTCCACGTTTCACGGTTTTCCAATTTTCCAAAATGATGAGAAAATTTTTTTGAAAATTGAATTTCTTTTAGAGTACCTACTTAGTCATAACAATCTTACACTCAGGAGGATCATTTTTTTTGGCGATTTTTCACTTCTCCAGCTTTTTTCAGGGCATCTCGAAAAATCTTCAATTTCACTTTTCAATTTTTTTTTTTTTTTTGACATCGTTTATTGCGGAGGGAAACCTTTTAGGGGGCGAAACATCCCCCAAAAATGAGTTATCTATCATTATTTTGAAAAATATCAACATTGAATAAAAAATAATCACAAATTCAAAATCTGCGTCCAATTCCCGATCTGATGATATCCAACACGACCCCTTTCAAGTAAAACATGAGCCCTGAAGGGGAGTTCTAAATTTCACAGTTTTGGCAAATCAGTGTACATATGTTCAATCAGTCGCGAGTGACATTGAAAAAGAAAAAAAATCTCGGGTTTTGACCAAATTTGGTGAGGTAGCTTACTATGAGTGGGAGACCCTCCATAAAAATTTTGAGACTCATAGGTAAAAGGAGAGGGGAGCAAGAGGTCTCCAAAATGCACCTCCTATTAAAAAAACGATGTTCACTTTGGAGACCTCTTGCTCCCCTCTCCTTTCACCAACGGGTCTCAAAATTTTTGTGGGAGGTCTTCCACTCCTAGTAAGCTACCTCACCGAATTCGGTTAAGATCCGAGATTTTTTTTTCTTCAATGTCACTTGCGACTGATTGGACATACTTACACTGATTTCCCAAAACTGTGAAATTTTGAACCTCCCTTAAGGGCTCATGTTTTACTTGAAAGGGGTCGTGTTGGGTACCATCAGATCAGGAATTGGACACAGATTTTGAATTTGTTATTATTTTTTATTCAATGTTGATATTTTTTAAAATAATGAGAAAAACTCATTTTTGGGGGATGTTTCACCCCCTAAAAAATTTTCCTCCACATTTGAAGCTCTTGGGTTGTATGGGTAACTATTGGAACCCTTCTGAACATATTCACACAAAAAACCCGCTGTTATAAATTTTTTCCACTTTCACCCTATTCTAAAATCAATTTGCCTGTGTTAATCGTGAGGTTTTTGACGCCTAAGGCGCCTAACTTGTGTGCTATTATCTAATAATTTGATAACTTCGGTATTTACATGTCCGTGAAGGCGCTCCTCGTGTCTGTCCGCATACTCATGAATGACTTCGTTGACCCATTTGATATGCAGTTCTGCATGCAGCGCTTCATTTGTCTGAAACCACCTCGCTCCCGAAATGGTCCTCAAGATTTTGTTTTGCACAGTTTGAATGACTTTACGGTTTGAGGGCTTGGTGCACCCCCATAACTGTATCCCATAGGTCCATATTGGTTTTATGATTGTTTGATAGATGAGCCGCTTATTTTCGAGTTTCATCTTCGAGTGTCGTCCAATCAACCAGTACATTTGGCGTATCTTCAAATTGATTTGAGCCTTTTTCTGGTCAATATGGTGCCTCCAGGTTAAGCCAGAATCTAGGTGCATACCTAAATACTTCGCAGAACTGGCTGCTGGAATTTTATTATTTTTAATGTAAAAGACGCATGTTTGATATTGCATTTTCATGGTATATTTTGAAGGTTCTTTCCATAAGGTATGATGCTAATAATCTAGCATAGTTCCCTGGAAGGAGTTTCGCCAACTTTGTTTGGAGTCCCTTGTGCCATACCCGATCAAAAGCCTGTGCTACGTCAAGAAACGCTGCTGAACAGTACTTTTTTTCTTCAAAGGCCTTTTCGATAAC
>FIZT01010858.1:0-18509 GCA_900065295.1 Paracoccus marginatus | reverse complement strand
ATTGTTCGTTTTTTCCCCGACAATCCCCCCCCCCCCCCCCCCAAAAAAAATAGGAAGAAAAACCTCATACTACACTTCGGGGAATATGCCCCACCGAGCACGTAACCTCCAAAAGATCCTATCAATAAATTTCAAATTGTAAGAAAACTTTCGAAATGAAAAATAAAAAAAAAAAAAAATACTAATATGTAATATTTATGTAAATGAAGTGAAATGTGCTTTACAATTGAACCAAAGAGGAAAGAGAGAGGGGAAAAAAAGAAACAAAAACAATAAATTGTAAAAGGTAATTACAATAAGTAAAAATAATAAGACGAAAACTTAATAATTATCATGAATACGAGCTACATCTTCACCAATGGAAAACACTGCACCGTTTTCCATTGCTCTCTTTTTGGTATACTAATCAATATTGCACAAAGATTTAATCTTTTTAAGATACTTAAACATTTATTCAATCACCCAGACTGTAATTTAAAAAATTTCCTCTATACACGTCGAGATTTCACACAAACCTTAATCAAATCAGTTTTTTGCAAAAAAAAAAAAAAAGTCCGAATTTTCATCAAGGTACCAATGCAATATGCCCGCACAAAACAAACCACCCAAACCCTATGATTTTTTTTTCTCCGTTATTTCGCACTAACTTACACACCGGTTCTACTACGACATACGAAGAAGAGAAGGAGGGGACAAGTCAAAACAAACTAACAAAAGAAAAACAAAAAATAAATAAAATAAAACAAATAAAAACAGCTTCACTGTTCTACACGTTAATTTGGTGGTAACAACATGATCATCGTACTAATATTTCTCCTGATCTCCTCTCGTTTAACCTACACGATTCGTAAGTCGATCGCGTATTCAACACGTTAGTACAATTTTTATTTTTTCTACTAGCACATACCAATTTATGTAGATCAACGATCATCATCACCTCTTTCCAAATATTTATGTATATCTCACACACACTTAACCGATACGCTTAGAAATAATTTTAAAAAAAAAAAAATTATGGAAACTCATTCCATACGTAGCTGTTGACAGGTCGTCGATTGTGCAGAAAATTATCTAATCTAGATTTATTGGAAGACTTGACGATGCAACAAGTTTTTTTTTCTCTTTGTACTACGCTAAATAAAAACCTTAAAAATTTTTCCTAAAAATAAAACTTTGGGGTAGCCGAAGATTAATTCTAGCTTACCGCAATAGCACCTTATTTGAAAACAGAAAACAATGTACGAAAGAACCGTATAAAAAAAAAAAAAGTAAAATACAAAACGTGTAACAATAATGATGAGTAAATTACAAAATTATTCTTCTTACATATAGACAAATTTATATTATCAAACTACAAAGGTCGTTAAAATTTTGGTAAATTTTCGTGCTCCGATCTCATACGTACAGTCGTTCGTATTGCAACGAGCTCGAATATCCAACCGGAGTCCATTTCTATCGGCCAATTAGCGATAACGAACGTCGTAAAATTATGGAAAAAAATTTTTCAATATAAAATCTAATTACCAGGTGGTTTTTTCGTCGAGAATAATGAAAAAGAAAAAAAAAGAATAAATAATAAATTACAATAAAAATCGAAAAAAAAGAAAGTGAAAAAAATAAAACATCTCGTACCTAACATCGTTAATTAACCCTTAAAAAATACGAAAAAAAAAAAGAAATATCGAATCAACAAACAGTGGTACTTAATAGTAAGAAAAAAAGAAACACTACCATAGAATGATAATAAAAAAATTCAACATTAAAAGCAACGTATAAATCAACAAAAAAAAGAAAATAATAATAATAAATAAAAAAAAAAGAAAGAAAACCCCTCGTACGTACGTCAAAAAAATCAAAAATCGTACACAAAAAAAGGATGAGAAGGAGGAGGAGGAGATGGAAGCGTGGGTGGGCGAGAAAAACCAGACGATAATTGTCACTACCTTCGAAGGAGCCGGGCGACTCTTCATCACTGATCAGGGCACTACGCATGAGGCGACCTTCGCTACCTCTGCCTGTCTCTGCCTCTTAAGGCGGGCTTAGGAAAAATGGAATGGTCGGAGCGGCCGGGAATATGCAATCCTTGGGTACCATTACTTCTTTGGGCATAAAGCAATCGTGCACGGTTTTCATGTGATTTTTCATCTTGTCCGGCCTGGAGAACTCCTTGCCGCATACCGGACACGGGAATACTTTACGCTGGCATCCTTCGTGATAGAGGAAAGCGTGCCTTTGGAAGCTGTACTTATTCTTGAAGGTCTTAACGATATCGGTTTTCGCGCACTCCAAGCAGCGGTAGACGCCTTCGTCGATGCACGCGTACCTGAACAGATTCAGTCCTCGGACCGACATCTCGGTCAGCTGTTCGGCCGGATCGCTGCCCGACGTCGCTCGTCTACGCACACGTCTGCGGGCCGGCGCCGGTTTATTGGGCGGGGTGCCGGTGAAGTCGCCGCCGCCGCCTACCGGGGTCGAAGCGCTCGAACTGTTGCTTTGCGGCGACAGCAGATGCGGCGGCGGTGAAAATTTCATATCGTTGTTCAGCATGAAGTGCGACGACGAGTTATTCAGTAAGAAATTATTATTGCTAATGAAATTACTATCGTTGTTGTTGGAGCCTGCGCCGCTTTTGCTATTAATACTAATGCTCTTATTGTTATTATTATTATTTAGATTAAGATTATTGCTAGAGTTATTATTACTGTTGCTGTTCGCGTTGCTATGGTTTACAGAGCTGGTGGCGGAGCCGGCGTTAGCGGTGCCCCCGTTCGAAGACGAATTGCCGCTGGTATTGGTGCTGTTCGTTTCCGAATCGTTTTTAATCAACGAGGCAGCTCCGCTGCCGTCTTTTTGATACGCGGCCAGTAATTCGGATTTCGGTACCAAACGCAGCATGGGTAAATCTGCCGAAATTAAACTCCAATTAATAATAATCGAATCGGTTAAATATATTCGGAAAAACAATACAGCGAAATAAAAATAGCAAAAATGCATACGCAATACTAAATACTAAATACGAAATAATAAGAAAAAAAAAAAACTGAAAAGAAAATTATCACGATCAACGAAAAATCGCACCAATTCTACGAGTACAAGTTGAAAAAATGAAAAGAAGCACGACTTTCATTGAAATATTTACACACTCGATTACATTTACTTACTCCATTTGAAAATAATCCAACAGCTCGAAGCAGGCTAAAGGATGGAAAATCAATTCACTCGAATTATTAAAAAAATTTTCCAATGGAAATGAAATGTACATGATTTCAAACCAAATTTCGATTCAATCAAGAGAATCGTTCGTGAACATGATTCACTTCTAAAAAGTTCAACGCGAAAAATGGGCAAACAATAACGATGAATTTGAACTCGTTCAAAATTGTCATTCGCAAACGACTCGTTCACGAGTCGAAACGATCGTTTGCGAACGATTCATTCGACAGAAATGTAAAAATTTTGGAAGAATTCTTTCGATATATTTAAGTTATTTCAAAATATCGTTCGCGAACGATTCAGACCCAACAATTGGAAAAAAATTATATGAACTTCAACTCGTTGAAATTCTCGTTCGCGAACGACTCGTTCATAATCCATGATTACCGTTCGCGAATGATTCAGATCCAAAAATATTAAATTTCAAAAATTGGAAAAAAATGACGAGACGTGTCAACTCGTTCAAATTGTCGTTCGCGAATCGAAATGATCGTTCGTGAACGACTCATTTCATGAAATCATTACTGAATCTCAAAACAGAAATTTTCTGAAAATGTCGTTCAAGAACGACTTGTACACAACCCATAATTATCGTTCGCGAACGATTCAGATTCAAAATATTAATTCCCAAAATTGGAAAAAAATTTGATGAATTTCAACTCGTTCGGATTCCCGTTCGCGAACGACCTTGTCGTTCACAAATCAAAATGATCGTTCGCGAACGGTTCATTTCACAAAATCATTACGAAATCTCAAAAATAAATTTCAACAGATTTTTCGATTCTTCTTAACTGAAAATGTCGTTCACGAACGACTTGTTCATTAACTGTAATTATCGTTCGCGAACGATTCACATTCAAAAATATAAATTCCGAAAATTGAAAAAAAATATGATGAATTTCAACTCGTTCGAATTCCCGTTTGCAAACGACTCGTTCACAAATCGAAATGCTCGTTCGTGAACGACTCGCTTCACAAAATCCTCACAAAATTTCCAAAAAAATTTCAAGCAATTTTTATTCTTTCAATTCCCAATTTCTTCAAATATGTCGTTCGCGAACGATTCGTTCATGATCCATAATTATCGTTCGCGAACGATTCGGATACAAACACAAAAAATTTTCAAAGATCAGAAAAAAATTGTACTGATTTCCAACTCGTTCAGATTGCTATTCGCGAATCGAGATAATCGTTCACGAACGACTCGGATTCGGATCGAAAAAGTGGTGTAGAAAAATCGGACAAAATCACGTCGAATTTCTCCACGCCCAGATTGTCGTTCGCGAACGACTCGTTCATACATTAAATTGATCGTTCGCGAAACGACTCACTTCACAAAATGACCGACAAAATCGGTCGAAAATTTCAAAAAATTCGCTCAACAATCTGTTGAAAAATGTCGTTCACGAACGATTTGTTCATTTTGCGTCTGGCGAACGATCCAAAAGTAAAAATGAAAAAATGAAAAAAATAAATTTTTTGCAAACGATTCATTCACGAATCGAAATATTCGTTCACGAACGATTCACTCTAAAATTACATCTTTTTCTTGAATATCGAGAAAATTCATCTCAACAATACATGAAAATTCGTCGATTTCGATTCGTTCGTGAACGATCCGTGGATAAAAATTGAGCTCAAACAGAACCGAAATTGCAAGAAAAAAAAATCAAGTTTCACATTAAAAAATTGAAATAACATTAAAAATATGAAAACTCCGAGAGAAAAAAACGCTAACATTCGCGACGAAAAAAATTTTTTAAAAATGAAAACCGCCCGAAACTCGTCAACAAACAAAAATATATATTATATTTCAAAATATAAGGCACAATAAATTTGTAATTGAAATATTCTTTCAACGAATGTAACAAATGGATATGTTTCGTTAATATCGCTATTAAGTACCCATTACCAAATACAAACTTCTTTACACAAAGACACAAGAAAAAAAAGTAGTAAATTAATACACGTAAAAACAAGAAGGAAAAAAAAACAAAAAAAAAACACGACAAAAAAAATAGTATCGATAAACAAATAAATATATTGCATACGTATTATCATTAATAATTAATGTAAAATTCGATGAAAAAAAAATTCACTAAAAATTTTAAAATTCAAATCACGCAACCTGATCGATATACTTAGTAAAAATCGGTAAGTACGAGGGCAATTTTAATTGCTTTTCAGCTTAATCTTATCGATATTTCAGTTTTTGAGAAAAAAAAAATCAACCAACGAATAAGTATAGCCACTACTGATAAAAAATGTTGAGATATGACTCGTCTTTTAATTTTTCATCTCCCTTATCCGTCCTTTTTCCCCGTATCATCATTTCATTCCCCACTGGCAAGATTTGCTGACAATAGAATTAAGTACATACTTCGAAAATCGAGGAAAAAAATCACACATCAACAAGTAGTCTCGCGAATTCGCTCGTAAGAGATGGGGTGAGGAAATAATAGGTAGTTACAATGCTGAAAAAATAGCTCAACTTTTCGCGTCTTTTTTTTTCAAAAAAAAAAAAAAGGACGTACACCGGATAAATGTTAAACATATTTACATACACGTATCATAGGTAATTAAATATAATTAAAAAATGATATTTTATCACAAAAAAATTCAAATTTTTTTCATAACAATAAGCCCAACTAACAAAACGATATCTCAAGTTGAAACATTCAAAACACATCGATTATATGAAAATAAAATAGTATCTAGCCTACTAACGACGGATAATAAGTAAATAAGCAAACACTCGTGTCGAAACATCAAGATACCTACAATTTCATCGAAGAAATCGTCGATTCCGGTCGTTCAATTAAAAATAAAGAATGACGAATATTTTTCCTATCAAGATTTTTTTTTTCAAAGTGAGATCGATATATTTTCAGTAGCGAAAAAATGGCTCATTTTTTCGATTATCAATAAATTAACTTAGGACATAGTTATATGATAGATGATTTTTCAAAAATCGTAATCACCGGGATTGCAAAACCGAACCAATGAAAAAAAATAGAATTTTGATTGAATCAAAAATTTAAGAGAAAGAAAAGAAAGTCGATTAAATTTAAAAATGAGTATAAGTGCTAGAGCACTGAAAGACATTCGAATAGCAAATAAAAGCATTACTCTGTTCTTTAGTTTAACATTCAAAAAATTCGCTTAAATAATAAAAATGACTAAGATATTACCATAGTATTGAATAAATTACTATGCACGATCATTCATCTTCGAGGACTGATGATTTACAGAGACGTTCGGTCTAGTTAAAGTGAACAATTAAAATCGAATCGTTTGCGAACGGTTCGGAAAAATACCGAATATACCCAGCCTGGTTTAATTTAAAATTTCTAATCAGCTAAAAAATGAAATTAGACGATGATTCTTTCTCGAACGGCTCACTTCCGAACGATTCGTTCGCGAACGACCCAACCGGTTGAAAAAAAAATCGTCCACAAACGACTGCATTACAATTTACATACGAATTTTCGAGAAAAAAATCGTTCGCGAACGAATTGAATCGTTGATTAAAACGAACGATTCATTCGAGAACGAAAACACTATTTTCTAAACATTGAACGAATCGAAGTAGATCGAAAGTATTTTTGATTCGAGTTCGAATCTAGAAAATAAGTGATTCATTCGAGACCGAATTTTCTCGTTCGCGAATGAACTGAATCAATCAATTTTTGAACAAATGTTTCTTCGATTCGATTTCGAAAACGATTCTCACGAGATCGAATTTTTTCATTCGGGTCGAATACAATACAAAACAATTTCGATTCGGTTCGTGAACGAACTAAATTACTGATCGGAACAAACGACTCATTCGCGAACGAAAAAATCATTTTACCAAAATCGAACGAATCGAAGTGGATGGAAAATACTTACAAACAAGACTGGAAAATATGATTCATTCGTGACCGAATCTTTTCGTTCGCGAGTGAAAACAGCCAAGACTCGAACACGAGAAAATTTTGGCACGTGCAAGAATCGTTCGCGAACGAATCGAATCAAAAATGAAAATGAACGATTCATTTTTGAACGAAAGTATTTTCAATTCGGCCGCAGAACCCAGAAATGATTCATTCTACACTCAATCATGGTCGTTCGCGAACGATTCGCGTAAATTTAGCAAACGAATCATTCGCGAACGACACGGGACTACATAAATTTCATTTTTAATTAACAAAGGGCGAGTGAATCTTCTATCGTTCGCGAACGATTGCACTAAAATGATGGAAAAAATCGTTCTTTACCGTACATACTTGAAAATTCGTTCAATTATTCGGGGAAATGAGCGTTTTGAAAAATTACATAAAGAATCGTTCATTGGTCATTTTGACAAATCGAATAAACAAGTCGAATAAAACTCATCAAAATAATCAAAATCACAAAATGTTCACTTGAAAAAATCGATTTTTCAAATTAATTTCGAACGAAAAATAAATTCGCGAAGGAAGGTATATAGATTTATATAAATTATAATTATGTAGTTGAGATAAAAAATTTCGATAAATCGCAGTCTATATTTTTTCGTCCTTCGACAGAAAAAAAATTAAGTACCTTGAAAAATTATTCCCGAGTAGAACGAAAATTTACTAAATTATTAAAGGATAAAAAATTGCAATAAAAAAATTTTAGTCGCACAAAAAAAATTCTAGTTCGCGTAATAAAATTCAATTTCGCTAATTTATCGATATTTTGACGCAAAAGAAAAAAAAAATTGAAAATCGCCCATTTCGATCGAATCAAACCTGTCGATATTCAAATGTGAATCCTTCTTGAAAAAAAAAAAAAAAAAAAAAAATTGAAAATTGAGTTTAACTCGTCGACATTGAAAAAATAATAATAATAAATAAACGAAAAAAGTAATAATTAAAACGAGAAGAAAAAAATATTACACATACACACAGTCACACGCATACTACGTACCTATCTATAAATTTCGTTAATAAAAGTACAGACTACTTAATGGCAAAACAAAACGACGTAAAATTTAAAACTAATATCACAAGCGAGAAAAAATTTCGTATTTTTTTTTTAGCGAAAATAAACTTTGGCTGACTCCGCACGTCTCCTTGCAGTGTCGAGAAGAATATTACATAACGAAGGATAAGGAGAAAACAACAACAACAACAATATTAATAAAAATAACGTTGAAAATACGAAACGAAGAGTCTAAGATAAGAGAAGAAAAAAAAACACCATCATCGTTGTTCCGCTTTAGTCGAAGTTTCGTAAAAATGATACACGATATCGTGGTCTTGCTTTTGCACGTAAGGGTGGGGAGGAGGGATTGGGGCGGGGGGCGGGCTAATTGGAATTAACTTGATTATCCGAATTAGCGGCCGAGCCGCCCTCGTTGGCTGCCGAAAGCTTCTGTATGATACTGGTAGCCAAACCTCTGGTGACGGTAATGCGGTGCACTTGCTTCATATGCGTCAGCATATTATCCCTGCGGGTGAATATCCTGCAGCATACGGGGCACGGTATTTCCTGCCTGAGACCGTGATGGGCGCTCAAAAAGTGCCGGCTAAAGTTGCTAATGTGCGTGTACGTCTTGTAGCACAACGTGCACTGGAACAGGTGCTCGGCCACTTGTACGCAGTACCGGCGAACCGAAGACTTATCCAGCGGCTTGGCTTGTTCGTTGGCGGCGGCCGAGCCGGCCGATACGGCCAGTGCGGCCGCTCCTTGGGCCGAGCCGGGACTAGAAGCGTTATTGGCAAGAGCGGCGATGCGCGACGATTCGTATTCGTATTTCAGCATAGCTTCGTCTTCCTCGTCCACGTCGTCTCCGTCCGCGTCCATGAAGTACCCCGTTTGCTGGTGCGATTCCGAGTACCAAGAGTGGATGTCGTGCTGGTGGTGGTGATTTTTCGATCCCGATGCGCTCGAAGAGGCCGACACGTCGGCCGAGTTGTTGTAGAAGTTATCCAACGAGTAGCATTTGCCGTCCACTACGTTGCTGTTGTTATTCGTGGCGGTGCCGGTGGTGGTCTTCCCAGAAGACGGATCCGATCCGGAGCTGGCGCCTGGTTTTCGCTCGTTCAGCACGGCGCTGATCGAGACGCTGCATGACTCTTCGGATGATTGCTTGTCGTTGTTTTCTACGCGTATCGTGATCTCCGGCTTTTTCAGTCGTTTCAGTATCTCTTTCCATTGGCATTTATCTAAAAAAAAAAAATTCGATAGTTAATTACGAGAATTTTACTTTCGTTCGAATCTTTCTAATCTAAAGCGAGGAAAAAATCGACAAAAAAATAAAAGCGACTCGTGAAAGAATGAATCCCATCGTTGAATTGAAAATAAAAAATTAAATCGATTAAAAAAAAATGAAAAATGACAATTAAATTAACTTCATCGTTTCTTTACGTGAAACTTGCAAAAAAAAAAAGTCTCATTCAACACACACAACTACAGCACCTAAAATACCCACCTATTTAATCCACCATACTGCATCGTAAGCGTAAAATAAAAGAAAAAAAATCATTAAAACATATTACGACCGAGACAAAAGAGACAACAAAATCCCTCAAGAAAAAAAATTCAAACGGATGGGACACATTCCTCGAGTTTTTTGTAACTATTTCGCGTTTAAAAGTGAAACGAAAAAATATACAGGTAAATTGCGTAGGTACAACGACTATAAACTTACCTTTTACATAGAAAAATTTTGAGCCAGTTTTCTCTGTTTATCGAAAATTCGAAAATTGTAATTGAAAAGAAAAACCAAACACTAAATCACCGAAATAAATGTGAAAAAAAATTGTTTTACAAGGAAAAAAATTACAAATCAGATGAAGTACCTTTCTCTTGTTACTTTTTTTCGATCATTTTTATTTTTAGCAAATTTTTTTTTCCTACTTTTGATAGCAAATATATATTTTCTGCGTCAATTATAATAATCATTATGAAGTTTAACAAGTGGAAAAATGCGAGAAAAAAATTGAGATTTTTTTTGCGAATCGCAGGTTTCTCAAATTAATTAAACTGAAAATGCTCAAAAAATATTTTAAAAACCAACGAATATTGCTACAGGAAGTAATTGATGACAATCAAAGTTTGAAAATTCCGAAATTTCGCCTCCTCCTTTTCCAGCAAGTTATCATGAATCAACAATGATGAACTCACCCCCCAAAAATGGGGGGAAAAAAATGAAAAAAATGAGTGAAAAAATTTGCAATTTTCATCATCTATTGAGAATATCCTTCAATTTATTATTCTAAATTCCCAACTAGAAAGTTGAAACTTGACTTGATGAAATTATCGAAATTGAAATAAAATCAGCAAAAAATTTCTCAAAAAAAAAAATTTGAAGTTTTTCAAATCTCAAAAAAAAATTCTAAAAATATCTTTATACGAAGAAATCCAAAAAAAAATAAATAATATCAGCAAATCCTCAAAAAAAAAGTCGAAAAACTGGAACCAGACTCGAAAACACACACACACAAGCGGTACAAATTCCGTTAGCAGTACCTGCATCTACGAAAATATCGACTTGAAATATATATATTTGCGACAGAAAATACTCTGCGAATGTTGAACCATCATCGTCGATGTCGATGTGAAAACGAATAAAATAAAAAAAAAATCCAAAAATACAATAAACTAAGAGGAAGGTGACCCATCTGTTTGCAAATAGTGATAATAATAACAATAATTACACCGCAACGTTAAAATTCTACCAATTACGTATAGTTCGTAAATGTACATAATATGTATAAGTATCATAACGCGGACGAAAGTGATTAACACACGCGGTCACACCGGTAATTCTCATTTGTAAATTCAACAATGAACTGCTTGTCGGCTGTAAATCATAAATCAGTATCCACTATTCTGAAAATACATTTATGTATACGCAAGTGCTGTGAAAAATACTTCACAACCGATACAATGTGTCACTTTTCACAAACAATACCTCTCGGTAGTTCGGTGAAAAGAATAACACAAAAAAAGGAGGAGGTAGCAGGTATATTCGCTACCGAAAAAAAGGGGTCTTCTTCGACGCGCGCGAGAGAGGGAGGGGGTAGGAGTGTACTCGTTCCGAGACATCGTTAATCGATATACGCAACATGTAAGAAAAATACGAAAGGAAAAACTAACCAGGTGGATATCTTTCGGACTGGCCAGTTGGCGTGTGAGACTGCGACCTCGAATTCGGGCTATCTTTCAGATGAGGACTTTTGCATTCTGTTCGAACAAGACAAATAACAAGCACACAGCGGCATATATTATACTGGAAATGAAATGAAAACGGGCGAATACACGTTCGACGACCACATAACGAGGTCATCGTAGGACAACACAACAATACAATACCTTGGAACGCAGCACCGCCGGATTCTTCGTTAGGTTCGGTTTTAATACAACAGTCGTCGTCTTCGGCCATAGTGGCTTCGGGAGATCCTATATTATGGTCTTCGGAATACGAACCGGGCGAATTTTGCGAATGTTCGGTCATATTCACTTCTAGCAAGTCGGGTGGGCCGTGAGCTACGTGAGAAAAAACCAAAAACAATGCTATATTTTTGCGAATTTGTTTCTTCCACAGTTTTTTTTTTCGCAGCAGCAGTAAGTAACTTACCGTAAGGAGAATCAGCAAAACCCTGAGAATTCCTCAGATCGGAATCGGTGTTCATTTCGTGTTCGGGCGACGCCGCAGAAGGAGTATCGCTGCCGCCGGATAGCTTGCGAGGCCTGCCTCGTTTTCTTTTCTGACTATACATGGCCGAAGCGTTACTGCCGCAGTAAGGAATAAAATTATTGGGCGACGAGGCGCACCGTTTGGCGTTCGAAGAGGCCGTCGACGAAGACGATGAAGACGACGACGACGGCTGCGTTAGGTGTATGCGGTGCAGACTCGGCGGCGGCGGAGGAGGTGCCGCCGGAGATGGCGTTGAACGGTGTTGGTTCGACAGCAGCGACGACGCTATCGACGGTAGGTCGCATTTTTCTTCGTTCACTTCGGTCAGACCTTTGATGCGAAGCGATTCGGCGACCTTTAGAAAGGCCGTCAGTCGGTCTTGGTCTACGCTAACCTCGCCACGATACATGAAGTCTAGCAACGAACGCATGTCGGCGAAAGGCACGTCTTTCAAGATCACGATCGGGTGCTTGTCCGGATGCGAGACGAACAATGCCTGCAAAACGAGTACGAAAAGTAAAATTAGTACATTGTTGAGCTCAAATCGATAAATTCATTATACGAGCAGGATTCAAAAATCATAGCTTAATCGAACCGTCAAATTTTGGAAAAAAAAAAATCAAAATTGAAAGATTCACCTCGCAGAAAACAGAGAATTCAACAGATTGTCGGTAAATGCCGAATAAATTTCACCTTCACCGTGAACTTCACAGTTACCCTTTCGAAATCGATACAGCTACTTGTTGCACGCCAGACTATTCTCCTCGACAGAAGAAGGACTACGACAACACAATGCACAAGCCTATCGCCGTCGTAACGGTTTCAAATTACATCTGTATACGAAAATGACACTAGACACATGCACTCGTCGTGCTTCGTCTTCGTCACTCGGGCACACTCGATATGACACATTGATCTTCCTTCGTACGAGTAAGCTATACCGCCCGCTCCACCAAAAATCTCAACACTCGACGGTTCGAAAATTAACACAAAGCACATGGCGGTAGTAAAGTCAAAGAACTCGATTACTAACTTGGAAATAAGGACTGCAAGCGGACAACACCATCTTATGCGCCCTTAATAACTGTCCTTCGACCGCGATCGTAACGTCGACGAAAGACTCGTCGTGTAATAGTTGATCAAACACGGATAATAAATTCGACTGGTGATTATTCCACCGTAAACAAAACCTTTGAGACGAATGCGTCATTTTTTTTTTTGTTATACGGGTGCTGCGTTCAATATCCAAATATATTCGTATATGGTAACTCTGTACGACGATAAAATTGATCAAATTTTTTAATCCGTTCTAATTCACATCTTGGCTCATGTAGATGAATCGGCTCGTCTCGTATTCCATACACCGCTCGATTCTTCAATCTGTAACGAAAAATAAAACGTACAATGAAATTAGTACCGAGGTAGATGTAATTCCAAAATTTACACAAGAACACTTGTATTCGCATGTTAACACATACAATGTGTGTAATCAAATTGGGTAATTTTTCCTTCTATTCCGAAGAGTAATGGATTGAAAATAGTTTCAAGGTTGCTCGTTGTACATTATGTAAGTAATTTGAGATGCATTTTCGCTAATTAATGCTCTTTTTAATTTACATTCCGTTTACATTACCTATGCCGTTATGATAGTTCATCATTATCAGAGAAATTATAATTAATCGAAACCGCTACGAATAAAAATTGTGCGCTTTTTCAAAAAACCGTTAAAAAATTCGAAATTTTGAAAAATAAACAAATCACGTCACAGACATATAGGCACCATCTGTGACCATCTTCGTCTCGCCGCAGCAATTAATGAATTTTTTTGGCACCTCGTGGGGGGTACGAAATTTTGAACACACATTTTTACGAATTTGTGTTTTACTTTTTAGTTTTTTTGCACATTTTAGCGAACGAAAAACAATATAATACGTACAAAAATAATTTGACCCGATACCGAAAATTCCGTACGTAAAAGCACACACACACACGTAATATGTTGGACGTTATCACATTCTTATCGTTAAACTGAGTGTAACTAGTACGTTTACGCCTTTGTACCCATAAAATATCGTGTAGAATTCGAACCGTATCGGACATTCGAGAATATTTACACAAAACTACAACATATTATGTTTACCTTTGTAAAAAAAAAAGATGAAAAGGCGAATAGTATAACCATTTTCCGATCACAATCACAACACACGACGCCGATCATTTAACCGATAATTTAGCACCGGAACACGCTTTTAAACTACCGTACACCTGTATGTATACATGCGACCATAATCGCAATATGTATAGAAATAAACCGAACCGCGTGATACAGCGAAGGAAAAGCTCGAAACAGACGCGAAATTTGAAAAACAGAGACCGGCAGATAAATATACGTAAGTGATAGCGACAAACGACGATAATAGGAACAATAAAAATACACACGGCCAAACGATACAATACACAGATAAGTACGATTTGTTTCCGTTTGCGAATCGCGGTACGTTTTGTTGTTTCGTAATTCGTAATGCAAATGGCACGAAAAAACGACGGTCGAGGAAAAAAATCACATCCAAGACGCCATGTCAGCACCACCGTGACAATGAATATTTCCCCGCACGTTCGGGTAAGTTCGGTCATCCCGGAGAGGGTTCCGTTCGACGCGAGAGGCGGCCGCCGCGTTTTCCTCGCAACGTGCGAACAGAACAGTGTTGCCACTGGAGCCGACGTTGAATTCGTCACTCCGCAGGATTAATATTTCTTTATTACTCGATTTTAGTAGCGCGCGGTTTATATTTTTTTATTTTTATTAACGTATAAAAATAAATCACATGCGGGTGTTGTTTTTTTTCCAGTTCTTCAATTGTGGGACGCGAAATCGCCATATTTAAAACGCGTTCGTGGTTCGTGCGATGGCGCGTTCGCTCATTCGCCTAATCGACTTCTTTTTTCCCCTACTGAGCGCGCAAATAACCGGATAATTCGTTCGAATACAAACATCACGCTTATTTTGGAGATTTTTAGGTGGTGTTTCGCCGTATCCAACACCTAATTTCAGCGTGAAACTTGGAACCTTGAAGAAAAGAAAAAACCAATAAACGGCACACCTCTCACAGGACGACTTCAACGCATAGCCAAACCAGCAAACCCCGAACCCGAACGCAGTAAAATTTCAATGACTCATTTACATAGACGAAAACACAAACGAGAAAACAGACGGAGGGAACGAGGGCCTAAGTCATAACAGGCAATAATTCTTCAGCACGTCCCTCATGATCGCCCTCATTTGGCTAATTTTATATTCAAATTAACCCATTACCCTTCTACATTCCCACTTCGAACAGGACCGGGTTGGGGACCATGATAACCATTAACCACTTCGGGTATATATCGGGGAAAAAACCCACATGCGATAAAAATTTTCTTCATCAGAGACTTCAGAGAGAAAACCATACCGGGTACTGCGCCACTCCCTCTCTTTCCGTTCAAGGCGATACACGTAGAATCGTCAACGTTTATGGCATACCATAAGGACGATCCTGGGGAGAGAATGAAATAGCACACACACAGACAGACCGTGCTAATACTTGCATACAGTATGTACGCAGATAATGACGTACATACGTAAGTACATACACATTGGTTGCGGTATCTCTCCTTCTCTCCCTTTCTCGTACACATGAGAGAGCCTCGGTACTTGGACAGCAACATCGCGGCGTGTGACGGCTTCGGCGGCCATATACATACATACATAAAAAAGTACCTCTATAAATGTACGAGCGCCGAGATATATAGACCGCACACTCGCACACGCAGACAAACATCAACGTCGTCCTCGTCGTCATCGCCATCTCGTCGTGCACACCACATACATACAATGTAAAAACGTTAAAATTATCTTACTCGTACCGAGAGTAGTGGCGGTGGTACACGCAGCACAATACAGGCCAGGCAGGCACACATACACGTATAAATTGAAAATGGAAGGGGATGCAACAAGTGGAGGAGGAATGTGGTTTAATATTAAGTTACACACGCAGGCTCTGGCGGTGGCAAGGTGGGTAGAACATGATGTAAAACCGGCGCGGGGGAAATGTGACCTTGATTCGAAAGAGTTGTAGGGCGCTTGTTGTCCCACATCTTTGGTATCGATACACGTGTATCCTCGTTTTAAGGGTGTATGACCCTGGCGCAAAAATTATTACATTCGGAGTACTGCAGGCGAGAGGAGACGGAGAGAGAGCGGCGCTCGCTGCTGCGTATGCTCAGATATGCATCTCTTTCTCTTCTTATTATAATCCCTCTTCGCTTCGCAGCCCAGACGCACCGAGAAGCAGAATTATTACGATAAGTACATGTAGGCCTAGGCATAGACCTCTTTCTATACGCTGCTGAGCTTATATGTTCCAACCATCTCGACTGTATAGCGGATTTTTCTCTTCGTCGGACCAACCAAGTCGAGAAAAATATCGCTACACGGAACGTATCGTGTAGGCAACAAACAGCCAAGGGAAGAGCTTACGAAACGGGCCATAAGTCGTAAAAAAAAGTACCACGTTTGCTTCCTTATCAAAATCTCCCCCCTCGGGAACCCTACGCAGCTGCTAAAAAAAAACTTATCTCCTCTCGTTACGCACCCTTCGATCGACGAGCATCATATTATCACTTATTTTTCAAATACTTCGACAAACATACTCGAAAGAAATAGATAAAACTACCCAAATACTCATACCGCGAGTCGAGATAACATCCTACACGAGCCTGAAAACTTATTTGTGCATCGAAAAATCGAAGAAAGAATCGACCGTCGCGGAGTAGCTAATCTATAAATACTATGTACGTATAGAGCCACGCTCGAACGAGGTGACAAGCGAGAGAGCAGGGAGTATGTAATTTTTCACCCAATACCCGGTACGCGGTCTATGGAGAGGCGTAGGCAGACCTGAAGAAGCCTACGTAAGAGATAAATTCGCCATTTATGATATAGGTTTTATTGCAGAAGAGGCGAGAAAATTGATGAATTATACCACGATGCGAGCTCATATATGACGACATGGTAGTCGAACGCGTACAGGAACAGGAAACCATTTTTATAGCTGCGAAAGGATAGGATACACACGTTGGGCAGACTGGATTCTCAATATGCACGCCGCCCTTTACCTCTGCTGGCCTTGATTTCGCCATAAAATCCGCTTAGGCACAAGCGCAACCCCTGCTCTGGTTGGCAAACGAGACAGCCACAGCCAGCGCCATAAATGAGTCACAAATACATACCTACCTACCCAGCTAACCGAAGACCGCGAGAAAGAAAAGAAGAAAGAGCGACAAAGACAGCAACATAGACTGTCACAAATCACAAAGTGTTACACGTCTCCTCCTTCTTCGCTTCTCCCCATCCCCGCGGTTTTGCAGCCGCAACGACGTATTTGTATCTCTTTCTCTCGCACGCCGCTGTATACTCTCTCTCATACGCACATGCACATTTATACACAATGATGAGAACCAAACGATGACCTCACGTCACCATCGTCGGAATTTGCCCAGCGCTGCACTAAAACCTCTCCTCTGAACTCATTCCTTTCAATATACCCCCGCGTGCACGCATCCGTCTTACACAAATAAGCCAGCCATTGAATTAGGGTGGCGTGCGCGTTTTTTTCTGGTCTCCTTTTTTCCTCTGTTAACCACCGCCACCACTGCCACGCATGTATACCGAACATATATAGCGAAAAAACAATACAAGTAGAAACGCTGACCACATACTGTCGAGTGTAGACCACATTATGCCGCCGCCGCCGCCGCCACCACTGCTGCAGCCGCAGCCATGGTCGTCGTAAGTCATTGTGAAGAGCACCAATCGAAGACGATGGCGAAGAAGCTGAACAGACCAGAAGGGAGGAAAAAACCGCAAAAGATGCTGAGGAAAAAAACGGGCTAGGAGAAACAAAAATGAGCAAAAGCAGCTATTATTAATAGGTCCTCTTTGCAAAGAGTGTGTACTGGTTTAGACGAAGCTTTGAATTTTTCCAGCAGAAGTAAGCCCCGCAAAGGGCTAAAACTCTCGAGACACAATCTCCAACCTGGTTAGTGGCTACTTCCCAAATCCGTCACAAAAGGTGAAATATGGGCTTTCGTCCGAAATTACGATTTTTGGCAGTTTTCAATCGAATTTTCTCAAACTTGCAGGAATTGCAGATATTATCGAGGGTTGCTCGTGGAAATTTAAAAAAACAATTTCGAGAGTTTTTTCAAAGTTTTATGAGCATTTCAAGGTTTTTAACCGCCATTTTGGTAATCACTTTCGGGCTTGCAATTTCTAAAAAAAGTATGTATTGCTTACCCAATGTAGATGTATGAGATGAATATTTTTTCAAATTTTTTTATACGGATGGATGGCCTTCAAAAATGCAAAAAACCCGATTTCTTTGCCTCTTTTCCACCCTTAAATGGATCAATTTCGGTCCAGAAAAATTTTCTTCGCAGTACATCACTAAATATAGTAGAGTCTCAATTGAACAAAAAAAGGCTCCCGCGCGCTATTCCTGTTAAAATTGATTTTATAATTGATTCTTATTCTTGACCCTAAAACAAATAAATTTCGCTTGTATGCCTATTTTTCCCCCTCCCCCTTTCCCCAGGGTCCACCCCC
>FIZT01010849.1:0-15031 GCA_900065295.1 Paracoccus marginatus | reverse complement strand
AAATCAAAAAAACGTTTTGTACCAATTAGTTTGAGGTCAGGGCATTTTTGGTTCTATTTCTACCGGACTAATATACTAAATTTACATAGGAAGTAAACGATAATATTTAGATTTATAAACGAGCGAGGTTTTGAAATTGGAGACGTTTGTTATTTCGAGTGTGGTGCATCGTCTCGATACGTCATTTTCAACCAACAAAACGTACCACAAACGTCTGAAACTCGATTTACCACTGAAATCGATACTATAAAGACGTGTTTACGATTTGCGAAAATTTGTTGATAAATTAATAATCGAGTTTAATTAATAACGAATTAATGCTCGCTTTTGAGCAGAGATGAAAGCATATCTAGTCGTGTATTTTGGTGGGTAGGTCGGTACGTAGGCACTAAAGATGGAGCCGAGTAGAAGTTGGTAGACGAAAACCACAACAGTGCGTTCCCCACGTACCTCTCGTACCAACTTCTCGGTTCATTAAGAGTTGCCTAACTACCTACGTTAAGGAAAAGGAACAAGTATGTACGAATCATTTGATACACGATACATACAACTTCCCTCAGATCTTCAGCAGGTTATAGATATACGAACGTAAAGCCACCTACTACGCAATTCTATCGTGTATAAGACGACAATGCCAAGATAATCGAACGAAAAAGTAATTGGGAATAACGCGAGATCCAGCCAACTTGAGCGATTCATTAAATTTAATGAGAAGTAAGCCAGGTTATAGCTACTTGCGATTGTTACAAACCATCTTCGCGACCTAATTTCAATCCTTTCCAGGCGCGAATTTCGCACACCGCAGTCCGCAATCGAAACATTTCTCACTTATCGATAGATTTTTCAAGAATCAAACTCGCGGTTACAAGTTTAGAATACTCCAAAGACGAATAACGTTCGTAGTGGTGCTGTTTTCGACCCTATACCCGTACCTTTCGAATAAATACGACTACTTCAACGACACCACTCGTTTCCTTCGCAGCAATTCGCTAAAAAAATTATTTATTTACCGAATTCGAACGAATGCACTCACGTTCGAGTAATTTTCATTTTCTACTCGACGAAGTGAAATAACCAGCTCGCTAATTTGAAACGTATAGGTACTGTACGGAAGTCTTTAAAAATTATAGAGCTTTCAAAGCCGGTCAACTTCACGGTTTGGTAAACATAAACGATACAAAAGAGACTGGAAAAAACATTCTTTCAACAAAAACCAGAACAGGATAACTTGAAGAAGAAATAATTGTTCGAGAACAGCTCACAATGAACAAAACCAGAACAAACAAAATAAAACGATAAAAATTAAACAGTTTTTCGCAAACAAAATGGAACAGAATGATATTTTTGCAATTCTTTCACAAACAAACCGTTTTGAATTTTTTATCGTTTTTGTTCTGGTTTTGCTCATTCATTACAATTCGTTTTTATTCGGTTCGCGTCTTGGTTATGGTTTTTAGTTACTGGTTCTTTCGAATTTCTTCTGATTGTGAGTTCCGGTTCTGTTCATCAGAAGAAATTTTTTTTTTGGTCTTTTTTGTGCAGTTCTGACAAGGGAAGTACACAAATTCGCAAAGAAATTTTGCAACCAAACGAAGATAGATCGATAGAGCATGTACGAATACCCCCAGAACCGAAATTTCAAGTGCTGAGCTGCACTCTCTGATTTTTGGTGAATTTTTGAAAATTGAATTTGCTTGTCGAGGTGTCCACCAACATGCATCGATCGCAATCATGCATGGCAAACCGCACTTTGGGAGATTTTGGAGCATTTTTCGTATGCTGGAAATTTCCAAAATTTGCTGGAGGCTCCAGAAAGGCTCAAAACCAACTCTAATCGATTCAGCTGGTCGAATACAGGCTACATACCAAATTTGAAATTTTTTCGCCGACGCCTTCGTATTTTGAGAATTTTCCATTCCTTTCAAAATTTAAATGACTGGATAAAATTTTGGTCCCGAACTGGAAATTCCAGATTATTGAAAATCTGGCCTTGTTCGGTCGAGGGGAGTCACCAGCATGCACTGATCGCATTTATACGTACCAAGCCTCACTTTTGGAGATTTTGGAGTGTTTTTTGCTATAACTGGAAATTTCCAAAATTTGCTGGAGGCTCCAAAACGACTCGAAACTACCTTCAATCAATTCAGCCTGTCGAATAAAGCCTACATACCAAATTTTACATTTTTTCGCCGGCACCTTCGTATTTTGAGAATTTTCCATTTCTTTCAAATAAAATGACTGGATAAAATTTTGGTCACGAACTAGAAATTCCAGATTTTCGAAAAACTGGCCTTGATCGGTCGAGCGGCTCACCAGAATGCATTAATCGCATTTATACGTGCCAAACCTCACTTTTGGAGATTTTGGAGCGTTTTTTGCCATAACTGGAAATTTCCAAAATTTGCTGGAGGCCCAGAATGGCTCGAAACCAGCTCCAATCAATTCAGCGGGTTGAATATAAGCTACTTACCATATATTTTAGACTTGTAGCTCATAGGTAAATTTTTTTTCAATTTTTTGACATTTTACCACCTACAAGTAAAGTCGAATTTCAAAAATTCGCCAAAAATCAAGAGGGTGCAGCTTAGCAGCTGAAATTTTGGGTTTTGGCGGCATTTCTACATGCTCTATCGATCTGCCTCGGTTTGGTTGCAAAATTTTTTCACCAGTTCGAGTACTTCCGTCGTAAGTATTAATTTTTTTCAACGTCGCGTCGTGCAGAGAGAATCTGGCGGTGGCTGGCGCGATGAGAATTGATTAACGGGCAAAAATTTGTTCCTCTTTCGTTTCTTGGTACGACGACGAGACCCTGGCTGAATTACCATTTCAAGTTGAAAATTTCGTTCAATACGGAAAATTCGTTGCATTTATTCGTTCGTAACACGCACGTGCTTAGTTTATATCGCATGTGGTACTTGGTAAACGAGTAAAATTTATTCCCTTACCGATGGTACAGGAAAAATTTTCGGGCTGGCTTTGGGTTTGTCTGCCGGTACGAAAGGGGGTCAAATGTGATTCGGAATTTTGATCGAAAAATTAGATTAGCGTCTAATTAAAATATTATATTTACAGTCGAGTAGACTGGATCAATAAGAAAAGTGTGCAAAGATGCATCAGCTATACGTACAATAAGAATTTTCAGAACTTCATAATCTAATTCTTTTGAAAGTTTAAATAAATGACAGATTCGCTGACATTTTTGGTTAACAGAAAAAATTTTCATACTTATCATGCGAAAAAAATATTGAAAAAATCTACACATGATAATTTTTCAGACTTGTAAGTATCTAGATAATCATATGGTGGCCAATTTTTTTCAGAATTTAAAATCAAGAAAAAAATTCTAAAATTAAAAACGGAGGTAAATCGCAAAAAATATAAGTTTGGCACACGACAGCAAATAACTATAGATAGATGCTCGAACGCTGATGGATTTCTAGTCACCGATCGTATTCGCAGTTGTAGCATCGATATGTAGCACGATTAAAAAAAGAATAAAATATAAATCCAATCGATTTTTTGCCACATGTTCAATTAGTGAAATCCACAGCGAACGAATACGAGCACGCGTTAAAAAGCTACCTACATAAAGAAATACATTATCAACAGGCACAATCGTATAAGCTGAAAATATTTCTAAACTGGCGAAAGCACGGGCCGAAGGTGGTGAAAAATGGTTAAAATAAATTTCGTACACTTACGTCGAATTAGATGGCTGATCTCATGCATAATCGAAGCGCGGTTTCCATTTCGAGCTCGAGTGTAACGTGAACGCAGACGGCATTTGAACGGGAGCTGCAAATTTTGCGAAGGTTCGAACTTGTGCTCGCGACGGAAAACCGCGCCAAAATAGCGTTAAAGCTACGATTCTCTGTTTTGACCGTGAAAAAATTTTTTTCAAACCTCCCCACTACCGTTTTCAGATTTATTGCCTCTCCGTTAGATGCACACAGACACCGATTCTCTTTGAAAATTAGGTTGCTCCAGGACAGACTGGCGAATCAATTTTTCCGGTATTTGGCGCGCTTGCTCAGTACACGAGCGCGTGTTTTGCACCGAAATTAAACGCGCCAACTTCTTATTCAATGACTTTCGCTTCGCGGATACGAATTAAAAATTATTCGACATTATGTTTTTTGTTTTTTTCACACCGATAGGCAGAGCTTTATGTAGGACAACACGTCAATTATCAAGAAGTACCTATTCAATTCAACAAGTTATTACACTTGTTGAACGACGCGATGCGATGGTAAAGTTCAATCAAATTTTACGCGTCCACTAATCAACCCCGTCTCTCGATTGCTTTGTAAATAAGAAAACGAAATTAAAGCTACGACTACGATTCGACGTAGCGTTCATTCAAAATTAAATTCGCTCGCGTTCGCGTTCTAGCTATAGACCGTACGGGGTAATATGGTTTCGCCTTCGTACTACTCTTAGCCTAGCATCAGCCCCTCGCACATTATTGTACATTAATGTAAGCTGAAGCTGATGGTTAATTCATACCCTCGGATAAGTGTACTGGTTTTCAAAATGCAGTGCAGCTAGACGCTAGGTATATGGAAATTTTATCGATTCTGCACAGTGAAAAAGGTCAACCAGCTACCAGCCAGATTAGAGGTCCAACAAGGTTAATTCTCGTTTCCAAAGTCAATAATACAAAACCAACTCGAATATATCTCTTTCACTTTCGTTCTGCTTTCGTATCGGCATTTTTTTTTTCATCTCGCGCTCTCGGCTCTCTTCTTCGCTCGCTCCTTTCGCGCTTACTTACGTAAATACAAACAATATCTAGATACGTGTAGGTACTCGCAAAGCTCTTTCTATCAGGATTCTTTTTTTTTTACTACGCGAATTCATAGCATACACGCTTCGAGTTGGCAAAAAATCTTTCGGAGGATCATCGCGTTTCGTAATAAAACCCAAAGCTGTTTCGCATACTATATTCGGGCATCTTCCTTTTCCTTCCATTAATAATAACGTTTGCTGAACCTTGGGTATCTTGGTTTTTCTTCTCTGCGTAGAAGTAGGTACCTAGTTTTATTCAAAATAAAAAATTAATTTATACCAAGTCGAAGAACCGGAGAAACAAAATTAAACATTTCAGTCCCTCGGAGCTCGTGATCTATTCTATACCTACACTTTTCTTGAATACTTGTGTACTTCAGTTGTACCTACTTTCAATGTTCAAATTCATCATGACGGGCTCCGTAGACTTTTTCATCCAATTTGCATTATTTTGAGAACGAACAGAGTATGGAAAACTATGCACAGCTTCGTCTATCACGAAATGAATTCTACTTCCGAGGGAAATCGATAAGTGACACACTGCGGACGAGATCTCTTTTCATAGACAGCCCACCTAAAACAAAAAAAAAATAAGTAAGTGAAAAACCCCACAGTAAAACTTTAAACGCCAAATGTAACACAAAAAAAATACCAACATTTTCAGTTTTACACGATGTTGATATTAATTCGCCACCTATATTTTATGGCGAAACATTAATTAAACGAATTAAAACGAAAACGAGACAGTTCGTGCTATTTGATAATTTGCATGTCAGGTTCCAAGCTTGTCAGCTGGAACCTCTCACCTTTCGCATAGTAATTCATCTCGTACGGTTGGAAATCCTTTTGAAAATTATAATTAAATTTAAATACAAAACGGATATCTTCACGAGCGAGACGCGTATAAGTAATAGAAATGAAAAATCCAAACGATACCCTCGAAGAATACAGAGTCGCGCAATATTGGAATACATTTTTCAAGTTTTTGTTAAAACACAAAAGATTGGGGAAAAATAAAGAGGAAAAAGAAACGTATTTCGAATCAAAAAATATTAAAAGCGGACGAGAACTTTTTCACAGCGAAAACGTTTAATACTTAGTATAAAGCCAATGTAGCGAAGTGGATTAGAATTCATAAGTGGAAAATCTAAAGACTTCTGAGGTACCCTTCTGAATTCAAAACATACAAACGCAGATATGATATGAACGAAATAATTCGCCATCCGATTATATAATATATTATAGGGTTTTCAATAAGTAGATATTATTTTTACAACATTACGTTACTATTTATCATTTTATCAACTTCCAAAAATAATTCTACACGTTTGTGATACTTACGAAGAACTTCAGCAAATAACGACCGTAAACAACGCTACATTCCGAAATGATGAGACGTGAAATGAAAAAAATTTGAATTTTGACATGACAATAATCGAAAAGGGCGAAATGCCTTTAACGTATTCGGCAATATTATACACAGTACCATGTAATGCGCTTACCTATAGGTGATAGAAGCTAATGTCAGCAGAGAATTCAACAGTTTGCGTATTACGCAGATACGCACTTCTTACTTCGAAACAGCTACCACAAATTCATAAACGTTAAGACTATAACACGCGTCTCCTTGAAAACGGCATTAACAGCAGATACGTCATTTTAGCTTTTGTAAGTTTCGCTACGAAGCTGACTAATGAAAAAACAAAACGAGAAGCAGTTTTGTTCAATTAGCAACCTGGCATCTACAACAAATTCTACGTCGACTGGAAAATGTTCAATGGCCAAGGATTTTCAAGTTGTACAACGTAACGCTGAACACTGCGTATAATAACAAATATCGCGTCATTAAAACTTTGCCAGTTTGAATGAAACTCCGTATCGGAGTAGGTACTCTGGGCAGCAAAAAATTTCCATTTTATCTGCAGATTCCATTTCCGAAGGAAATTCTAGTAAAAATGAAAACCTTCTTTTGTCGGCTAAAATCTGTCTCGTATTCATTAAGAAAGCGATCAGCATCCTAGATATAATCGGTATCCTGACGACGCTGCTAATGATAAAAACCCCACGTGTTAGACGATGGTGTTTTTTTTTCAAGTAGGTCGTAAGTACATTTAGCGTATTTAATGGTTAACTCGAATGATGAGCACTTTGGAAAACAATGAATTACGAAATTCGTTAATAGAAAGAGAATCATTAATACTAGATGCGAATATTTCGGTACATAGGTAGCTCTAGCTATTCGACGGTATATACTTACATACTCACATTTCAATGAAAAACTTGTTGGACATGAAGAGAAAAATGTCTAGTCGTGGAGCAAATTCCACATCGATGCATTCATGAATAATTTCTCTGCGTGGTGAAGGTAGTGTAGTCGTTGTTCTTCAAAGTTCTTCAACATTGTATGCGCAGATATATTCTCGTTGTTTTTCCTTTATCACTTCTAGTCCGAAGTTTGAAAGTAAATTCGTATCCTCAATCAAGTTTGATTAGTGTACCTGTATCAAAAGTCTTAGATAAATATTACGTATCTACATGCTCACATATTGTACTACGAATTCCTTTTTATCAGATTTCACCGAATGTCGATCTTCTGCCAAGTGCCAATGCTATAGACAGGCAGAAAGCTGAGTCTTGCTAGAGTATTTACGTTGATGGAAGTGATGACGGGGTTCTTTCTACTCGTATTATGGAATTGGATAAATAATTTAAGTATGCAGCACGAATAACACTTTTTTATTTCAGTAAGTTCGTAATTATACTTTAGGTCCAATTACTATTTTTTCACATAAATATCACAATAACATTTCAATCCATTTTCGATTTTCAAGACCAAGTCGATAACCTGTAAAATCATTGCAATGCCGAGGGGGAGGGCGAGGGGTGAGGTTATGATCGTTTACAAATTTGCTAAGTTGCTTTTCTCACAATAGAAAATGTACTGTGGTGTGATTAATATTTTCAGTTTTTATTAATTTTTTTGGAATCTTATGTGAAAAAAATTGAAAATTAAGTTTTTCAGACGTCTTAGCGGTTTTAAGTTGGCTGATTGAGATTAATAATGTGAAAAAATGAATAAATATGCAAAATTATTATAGTACTTTTAAAGCAGTAAGTTGGTAGTGGTACCACTTTTTTGTTCGTACATACGCGGAGCAAGGAACGAATGATGAAGTGATCGACAACTACCAATATGGCGTCCAAATAAATTTAGTTTTTTTTTGTGCAGTTTTTTCGCGGTTGTGGTGCGTTTTCGCGACTTACTTGGAGTTGAGGTAGTTTAGTTACGTCAATGTCGTCCGCGTGTTATTTAGAATCGTTGGTAATTTAGTAATAATTTATTGTTATTTTGATGGTAAGTAATCCACTATGCAAGTATTTTTTTAATAGTATGTGGACGAATTGCGATACAACTAATAGTTTGAGCCATAACGAGTAACCGCGTAAAAGCAATTAGGCACCATTACAGGTTGAAACAGTAAATTTTGTATCGCTGTGCTGTACGAGAGCTTTTCTATTTCCGATGTGGCCGGAATCTTGGTATTTCAATCGTATTCGGTTTCAACTTCATTCCTTTCCATTGAAATGAAATAACCGGCAAAAAATACGTTGGACGTTATTTTATTTACGCCTGCTTTCACATTACACAGGCCTAAGTTTTTTTTTTACCAATGTGAAACAATGTCACATGCGTGTGTCGTTTCGTCTTGGACTAATTCTTATAAACATATTTAAGGTGTTTTCATTTGCAATTCACTGCTGTGCGTAATTGTAGATATATGTGTGCCGATTAACTCAGCTCTTTCTTTTTTCAGTTTTCCGGCGGCCGCCAACTTCAATGATTATTATGTTCTCTCTCGAGTTGAAAGTCTTGTACGGGATTGATAAATTGGGTGTATCGTCGGTTGCATTTCATTCATGTGAGTAACACTTATATGAAAATTATTTTATTGATGGAAAATCTGTGTGTGATGTATACTTCGGTGTTATTTGTTAATATTCATTTTAATACGTCAACCTAAGTATTTCAATTTTCGGAAATCAAGGTGCGTGGGAACATTCGTGTAAACTTGATATGCGACATCTTCATCTATGACTGAAGCGCGATTAAAAAGTGAAAAAGATCAACGATTGAAACGAATGAAATTTTCATTTTCAATATAAACGTTGGAAATTTAGTGACTGCTGCTGTAGAAAACGTTACGACGCGACGTCGTCAAATTAAAGTAAAACGAAGTGAAATAATTTTGTATTTTCAATTCAAGATAAATGTCGTCTTCTAGTTACGAAATACTCGAAGTTTGTCGAGAATTTTTTTTCCCTCATCGTAAATATTTCGGTTTTATCTTCGCGTGAAAAGCCATATGTTTAAAATGAAGAAGCGTTTTCCGCCTTAAGTATATTGTTCTAGTTGAACTTTGTGGTAGAATATAAACTTTTACTGATTTGTCGCAGTTGAAAAAGGTTTTTTCTCAATAATTCAAATTTAGTTCGAAAACAAGCTTATGTAGATATAGCTGACGTAATTTTAAAACGAAGACGAATTTTTCACTTGTAAGTATTTATTTTTGAGAGAAAATAAAGGGGAAATTGTTATCTATACATATAGAGCTATATTGAGAATAAATTTTATTGTCTGTTGTATTGAGGAAGTTGGCTGGAAAAGAGATTTTGATTTCAGGTACGATTTTTTCGCTATCAAGTAATTGCCTGCTGGCGTAAACCGATTATAATTGAATTAAGAATTTGCCGTTGAGAAAGTTTGTATTCGATTCGGGCTAAATGGTACTTATATTGGTTACGCTGGGGGAGGTCAGAATATAAGAGCAATTTATGGTATCGCCTTCGGTGCTTTTGGGATTGGTACGTTTGTGTTCAACAGTTACTATTGCCTTATAGGATTACGCGTTTTTGGTTCCAACCGCTTTTATAGCGTTTCCGATTGGTTGATCTTTTTGTGTTTATTTTTTTCGTTCGCAAAATTGAGTTTCTGTGCGATTGTTTTTCTGAATTGTAGAATGTTATCATACGAAGAAGTATCTACTGTTACTTTATTTATAGGCAGCGTTTTGTAGTATGAAAAATTCGCGGAATTGTTGCTAAAAAAGTAGTACCTACTTTATGACGATTTGCTTGTCCAAACACTCGACAGTGTGATTTGATTGAAAATTCAAGGAGAAAAAATAATTAGTTTTGTATATTTTGTTTATCGTCGTACTCGTGAGATTAAGTTTAATCAAAATGCTTCCAAGTTTCTACTTTTCGGTCTGGAAATAACGCGGCAGCTTCTTTGTGCGTTGAGAGATTCTTTCAAATGAAGTTTTCGCCAGCGACGAGTCGACGTATGTAATTCAAAATGCCACCAAGAATACATTATCCACGGTAACGTGCCATCATTGTGCCAGTGTGTTATTGCGTATTCGTCGGAGTAAAGTTGTACTTCACGTTGAAAAATTTATTTCTCTCGAACCTCACGTCCGTGTTGCGTGTCGAAACGGTCTTCTCTGAGAGCAGGACCAAAATGTCTTGAAATTTATATAACATCGATTTTCTTTTTTTTTATCGTGTTTCGCAATGAAACGACAATCGCGAATGTAAAGCCAAATCGAAAATGTTTATTTTACGAAGAAATTAAAATGTCGAGCGTCGCTCGGGATTTTAATATGTGAACGTATTCCTTATTGGTGTGAAGTGAAGACGACAACTCTCTTTTCGAGCACATACGTAGAGTATGTAGAATGGTTTGATGCGGTTGCCTAAGACGAATTGAACAGTGGTTGTAGAAATGTAGATATTTATTCAGAGTTGTACAAATATCTACTTTGTGTAGACCTCCTCTACTTTATCTCTTCCTTCAGAGGAGATTGAATCTGCCTTACTATCAATTCCCCCCTCCCAACTTCTCGATAGGTAGGTAGATGCTTGGAAAAATTGAATTTGTCGCATTTTGAAAATTGAAATGCTAATTTTGTCGCGTAGGTGGAACTTTGAAAATTTATTTTCAGTAACGCAGCTTCCTTTTCCTTGGTTTACCCTATCTGTCCTCGTTTTGCCTCCTCCAAACAACCTCTCATCCGGCAGATGCTTGAAGAAATTAAATTTGTCGCATTTTGAGAATTGAATGCTAAGATTACTTCGTGGCGGAGCGGAGGTGGTACTTGGAAAATTATTTTCGGTAGCGTAGCTCTCCTTCCCTTGGGTTACTCCACCCATCGGCTGAAATGAACTGACGAGTGACTTGAATTAATATTTTCTCTCGAGTTCGACTTTGACAATTGTTATTCCCTTTTGAAAAAAATTTTCGGAGAGTTTTCTATACCTGTAGTATTCTATTTTCTTTATATGAAACTAATTTTTAAAATCGACGTCCTTTTTTCTACGCTTAGCTTGATCATTTTTAAATTTAAAAGTTTAGAAAGTCTACCTAACTTACTCTGGATGAAAAATGATCGAAGACACCGCGTCTAAAGTTTATAACTACGCTTTCAATGGTGGAAGAAAGTGGAGCAAAAAATTGTCGATTTTTTTTGACCACCTATTGCGCGTATGTGCTTTCCCATCCAGCAAGAGTCGTCATTGTTGTACGAAATGCGTCAAATCGAATTATATTTATTGACTTACACATTAGAAAGAAAAAACCTGTACAAGATAAAACATTAACAATTGGATAGGAACGTATAAAATTACAATAGGCTGTATTGAAACTCTGAAAATAACTGAGTTTTTATTTTCGAAAAGATTTATGTAACGCGTTAACGTATCTATGCTTTATAAATTTGATTTCGAATAAGAAAAATGGTAAATATGTGTACAAGTTGGTAATTCAGTATGCGAAAGATGTTTCGCATGAAAAAGAAGACATGATTGATACCTATGGCTGGCGAGAAACGTCGAAAGAAAAACATTTTTAAAATTATAATACTGAATAACCTATAACGTTATGTTCTGCTGATGTATGTTGTGTACTTTTCTATCGATATTCGACGTGCTCGGTCTGAATAGGTGAAATGTAAACTTGATAGGTATCACAGTTTAGCGAGTATGTGCTTCCGTAATGCAACTGCTGCGATCATCGTCCATACATATACGGTAGCTTCTACATCTACGCAGATTCCACAGTTTTGATGAGTTTTTCGGCCTCGTGTATCGCGTTGATGCTGCTATTGTTGGCCGATAATTTGATGTTTTGTAGTTCTGTATCGATGACCGGGTATGTAATCGAACGTCTGAAGTCCATCACTTCGCCTGGAAAATTGTACAGTGTAGAATGTCTGAATGAATGATAGCACAACTCGTATGGAAAAGCAAAGCTTTGGTTGTAGGTTTTAAATTGTTGACGGGTCAAATATGGAGGACGGCCTGCGAAGAAGTACGAAAAAGCACGAGCGAGACGCGAACATTTACGAACTAATACGAGCTTATACGAAAAGCGTCTTTTTAGCGAATACGAGCATCTAGAATGGCGTGTGTAGTATATACGAAGAAAAACGACGAAAATTGAAGACAACAGCATTGTAGTATATCGTCAAAAGTCTCTCAACCTGTCTACGAGCAGTTCCCATCGGTGGCTTTAAATTGATTAGAAAATCGAATCGCCAACGATTTTCTAATCAATTTAACTCGCGTACCTCGGTAATCCGAAACGAAAGGTTAGATTATCCGGCCAAAAGTTAAAAATTAGTACAACTTGGAAAAAAATTTCATCTCACTGGAAACAAGATTAAAGACGAACTGCGCGTGTGTATGTACCTAGTATAAGTACATTTCGTTTCATTTCGGTGCACGAAAGTAGTTTTTTTCAAATTGATACGTCGTCGTCGTAGTTTGGCGGCGCTTTTGCGCAGCGCAAAAAAAAAAGTAATAATGAAAAAAGGTGGCCTAAAGAGTTTTCCTTACGTAGGTAGAGGTATTTTGGACGCGAACAACGTAGAATTTCAATAATACATGTCGCTGTCGCCTTCGCGGGTATTTCTCGGTGCGGTTTATCTAAATAACTACACGTTTAACAGTTTTCCGCAAGAACAAAGAGAGCTTTCGCTTTAAAAGCAATTTCCACACGATAAATGTGTATTAAAAGTATCGAATGTTCTGTTTTGTTTTCAGCACCTTGTATGTACGAGCTCGAGTCGGCCAGAAATGTGAGCATGTTTTAGCGAGGCGTAACGCGAAATCGGTTTCTGGCTAAATGTAACTACATACCTAATCGTGTCCCGTGTTGGATAAAATTTTATTCTGGGAAATTTTGTAAATTTTTCTACAATTTTTACGATTCACTTGCGTTACACGAGATGATGTAAGATGTGAAAAAAAACGAATGGAAAATTTCAAAAGAACGATTACCTCGTTCTCTGTCGAAAAGGTTGTGGTTGAAAATTTGAAGTATTTCGGTACACTTAACGTTAACTACTTACTGAATAGGTACTCGTGCAAATTCTCGCCGATCTTGCATAGCGTTAAATTTTCGTAGCCGCTGTGCTTGTACGTGCGTAAAAAATCCTCTCTAACGTTGTAAAATACGAGTTTTTGGTTTCTAGCCACGTAATCATCAGCGATCATTGACAGTCCCTGTACATACAAGTGACGAAAGTAACGTTAGTGTGAATTTTTAAGGAACATGACGAAAACTTGTAGGGCACCTATTTGTATCTGAAATCCTGAAAAAATCGGGAATTGAATTTTTACCCTATAAGAATTTCAAGTTTCGACGGGGTAGGTATAGAAAGGTAAATATTGGTCGAATGGAAATTCCAATTTCAGATTCGGTTTCTGCGAGCCAAATTACCTCCATCTAGACGCTTTTCAAGGTAATTTTGAAAAAATTTGCAGAATTTGATTTTTTGACCATTTTTTCCTGAAAATGTTGGGAGAAATCGAATTTTTCAAGCTTTGCCAAATTATCGCAAAAAATGTCTACATAAGGGTAATTTGACCTGCACAAACTGAATTTGGCATCGAAATTTTTATTTGACCAAAATTGACCCATTTAAGGTTGAAAAGGGGGTTGAAGAAGATTTTTTTTTTGAATTTGATCTCGAAAAAATGCTCGAAATTTTTTTCAAAATATTTCATAAATAGCCATTAATACATCCCTGCAAATTTGAAAAAATTCGATTGAAAAAAAAATGAAAATCTCAAACGGAAATCGAGGGAGGTAGGAGGCTAAAAATTTTGTCTCTGGTGTTTTAGACCATAGGGACAAATTTCCACCAGAAAATTTCGATATCTGTTCTTATAAGAAAAATTTTGGAATTTCTGTAGAAATAATTTTTTTGAGAAAAAAATTGTAAAGTTCTTTGAATTTGTTGAAAAATTCAATTTTCAAAAATCCAAAAATTGAAATTGTCTTTTTGAATTTTCTACGTGGTATCTGGCGAGTGGTCTGCCAAAAGAAAATTTTGGGTATAGCCAGGTCCAGATACCACTGAAAAGAACTTGTTGAAGTGGTTGCCTATGTTGAAAATTCAGAGGACAAATTCTACTTTTTAAAAAAATTGAATCAAAAAAAATTTCAAGATGGTATGAATGGTCAATTGAAGATTGAGCAAATTTTGTCATATTTATTCTATTCTTGACTAACTTCAAAATTGAAGGAGCTATCATAGCATGTTGATTAAAAAAATTATTTTAAAAAACTTGATCATGGAAATGAATAGAGGGTTGAAAATTACAGAGGCTATGCAGCATAAATGTATTGAAAAAAGTTGTTTTTTTGGAAAAAAAATGTCCACTCAATTTTTATGATAGGCGAATGATGTACAGAACAAAATTTGTTTACTCTATCCATTTTCATGATCAATTTTTTTGAAAATTTTTTTGATTCAATTTCTTTAAAAAGCAGAATTTGCCCCTTAAATTTTCAACATAGGCAACCGCTTCAACAGAAGTTTTTTTTAGAGGTATCCAACTGGTTAGGTATATCCAAATTTTCAGGAAATCAATGTGTTGGAATAATTGAAAATTCTATTTTCACGACGATTGAGCGAATTCTTTTATAGTCCAGGAGAACCGAAAAAAAGGGTCTGCACGGAAAAGTGAGGTGGCTAGCTGATTTTCGGTATAGAGGTCAATTTTGATGCCCTGATGAAGGATATTGGGTGTCTGGGCATGTCCGGTGCGAGCGTCTACCCTTATTGTGGATCTTAGCCCCCAAAAATCAGTTTTTGGTCAATAACGCCCTAAATATGGGTCCTAGCACAAAAAAGTGGTATACAATAATTTTAATCTACACCAAATTACCTATCCA
>FIZT01010750.1:0-17025 GCA_900065295.1 Paracoccus marginatus | reverse complement strand
GGGAATTAATTCGTACATCAGTGAAAACGAGATGGGAATTAATTCGTACATCAGTAGAAACGAGATGGGAATTAATTCGTACATCAGTAGAAACGAGATGGGAATTAATTCGTACATCAGTGAAAACGAGATGGGAATTAATTCCACTATTCCCGATTCCTAAAAATTCATTTGGGAATCAACTCACTTACAGCCATGCGAAGTACGCGCTACGTTTGGGAAATATTATGTATTAACCCTGATAATGTCGCATACTCGTATTTCAGCATAAATAAAAAGAAAATCTAGACGTCTGCGTCTCTGTGGGATCGAAGCAGCGCAGTTTGTTTTGCCCAAATGAAGCCCTATACGTAAAGATTCTGTGATGGTTGTTATTCGAAGTTTTTCTTCTTTTTTTCTTTCCTGTTGAGGAGTTGTTTTTTTTTTTTTTTTTTTAGTATTTTCAAGTGTGGTTTTTTTGGAATTTGATCAATTCCGCAAGTTTTCTGAAAAAACCTCGAAGAATTAAAATTTTTTAAGAACGTTTGAAAATTGGTTCTAGAATAATTTTTTTCAAAGCCCATTTCATCATTTTTTTTTTCAATTCTCGCAAAATTAGTGTAGAATGAAATTTAAAAAAAATTGCGAAAAATAATGGAAAAAATTATTTTTTGTCAAATCAACTTTTAAATAATTTTTTGTCAATTTTTTTTTTTTTATTTGGTAACTTCAATTTTTTTTAATTTTTCAAAGATTTTTCAATTTTTGCTGAATGAAGCAGTGAAACTGATTTTGTATTTTTCTTAATTTTTTTACTTTTTATAAGAGTTTTTCTATTTTAAATTTTTTTTCAAAATTGTTTTATTTTTTCTTAGAGTTTTTAAATGGTTTTTTCTATTATCATTTTTAAAAAAAGTTACAAAATCTATTTCTTTCAATTTTTGAGAAAATATTTTTTATTTGTAATTTAAATTTTTCTCACGGTTTTTTTTTCATTTTTTTATGATTTTTTTTCCAATTTTTGACAAAATTAATTTTTTCTTACCACAAAATAAATTATTTTCAATTTTTGAAAAATTAATTTTCGTATTCTGCTAAATTCGAGGAGCAACTATGGCAAAAACGAAAATTTCAGCATCCACGTTTAGTATGATTAAGACATTATAGGCTCCTCTTTCGTTACATTTTCTACATTTCATAATTTTTGACTTTATATATTTCATTTCTTGCTGTTTGATTAAAAGAGAACTACAAACGCATTTTTGAAAAAAAGAAGAGTAAAAAGGCGAGATGGTACATTCATCCAGAAATTCCACCGCATTACCCAAACATTTCATTTATACGTTACCTTCCCTCCATGCACTGGCTGTTCACTTCAATGCTCGGTGCACCTCTCGAAGTACACAACGTTATACTTACTCGTTGGAAAAAATTTCATTTCTTTTAAAACAGCTTTCGGTGTTAAAATGTGTGTAGTGTACCTACGTATGGCTGCGACTGCACAGGACGAGAAGAATGATTCGAAACGTCGTCATTTCATCCGGCCAAATAAATCTGCCATCGTGAAAATATTTCCCAAACCCTTGGAGCAATTCTTCTTTTATTTCACCTACACACAAATGTAAGGTTAAAATTAAATTCCGCCCGGGTACACGTGGACGATAGACGTCGACAAATATGTATGTGTGTAACGATTTATGTAATGTACCCCTTCTACGTAGACGTACCTACAGTACCTATGCTGTGTAGCATACGACGAGCATCGACTCGAGCAATGAAACTTCGCCCGGAAACGTTTTACTTTATCGTTGACCATCATCGATAAAAACTTACGACACGGAAAAAAGAAGAAAAAGCAGCGAAACTCGACTGCTATTACACCGAATACCGATATCCATTAAGCTTATATAGATATACATCCGAGCTGAGCTGCGTTGCGTTTGAGTCGTATCTTCAAAGTACTACATCCATGTACACTATGTTGAAGAAGGGGTTTCTTATACGTATAAGATAAAATGTCATGACTCGACACGATGAAATTATCAAGTTTAGCGCACGCACGTTCCTTATTCGGTCCCGATGGATGCGTGGTCTCGCGCCCATGTACGAGTTGATTAATTTATTAAACTTGGCAGCGAGTCGTTGACTGATTGTTCTTGCGAGACGGATTAACGCTGCATTTTCTCGCGCAGCACCAGTACGTAAAAGCTTATCCTTCGCAGGATGTTCTTCGGTTTTCATATTTCTCGCCTTATTTAATAAGCCACAAACTTGATGGAAGAGACGCGAGGAGTTGTCCATTGTCTATGATCTTTTTGCCATTCCGGCGCTGCGCTGGACCTCCTCGTGCCTTCGTCGAGAGTTTTCGCCTCGTAGTATGCGTCCAATTATTGGCCAAAGTTGGCAGAACAGCGGTGTCGTTTGGAAATAAATTAAATTCCGAGATATCGGATCGGTAGTTGGTGTGGTTCGTTGAACTTTTCTTCGAGTGGAAATCTCGTGTCGTAGAGGGGAAGAGAGGTGGTTGATTTTTTTGGTGGAGAATTTTGATTTTTCTCGTTTTTTTTTTTTTTTTTTATTTTTAACTTATGAAAAAAATTATTTAATTTGTGGAAAAATTTTTGATTTTCAATTTTTGTTCACTGAAATTGAAAAAAAAAATTTTTTAAAGAAAATTTTCAGTTTCAGCATTTTTGGTTGTTTTAAACCTTTTTTTAATTTTCTAATTTTTTGATTGTGTCTTCTAATAAATTTTCCTACGTTTTCTCGTCAGAGAATTTTTTAGTATTTTATGAAATTTTTGCAGGACGTCCTCAGCAGTGTGCCCAAAAACTTTTCATATGCAGAGACGGGAGAGAAAAGCCTGAATTTCAGAGAAATTTGGCATTTAATCCAAGTTGAAATTCGAAGTTCCTAAATTTTTTTTTGTTTTAAATTTTCTCAAGATTCCTGATTTTTCAAAGATGATTCAGTTTCCTTAAAATTTTCAACTCTCACAAAATCTTCAATTCTCTTGATATTCGCCAGAACTCAATTTTCTTGAAATTTTCAAAATTCACAAAACCATCATTTTCCTAAAAAAAATCATTTTTTCAAATTTCTTTATTTTCTCAAATTTTAAATTTGAGAAAAAATAATTTACTCAAAACTCATAATTTTTTAGGTATTCCAAATTTCTCCCAGAATTTTCAGTTTTCTTTAAATTCACAAATTTTTTAATTTCTCAGAGTTCGTCATAATTTTCTTTGTGATTCATAATTTTTTTTTGAATTTTCAATTTTCACAAATCGATCGTTGATTTTCACAAAATTTTCTGTTTACTCAAAACATTCAAATTTCGAAGTATTCAATTTTTTAAAAAAATTTTTTTTTCCTGAAAATTTCCAATTTTTACAAAATTTTCAGTTGGCTCAACATTCGTTTTTTTTTCTCAATCTTTTCATTTATTAAAATATTTTCTACTTCTTTCCTTTATATTTAATAACTTTTCAAAGTTTTTTACCCCACGAACGTACCGACTATCTCGGCTGGTTTTGGGCACCTGGACTCGTTCTCAGCTTTTTCAAAATTCAATTTTTTTTTTGTGTATGAAAAACGTTGACAAAATTTTTGTAAAAATCAATTCGAATTTTCAATCCCTGATAGGCGTCAATCCAGACATCTGTTTCGAGGGGAAGGGGAGATTTGAGTTTTTTAAAAAATATTCAAGAAAAATTTCGATTGTTTTGATACACTTTCAAAGCCCTGTAGCCTACGGAATGACTTTGACATCTGCGAATTTCTTTAAATTCCTACGAGCTCCTCTGTCCAAGCATTGTGTTGCAAAGCTACAAAAATTTCAGACTGACTCTCTCTCTTTTCGCAACTCCTCTAACAAAACGTAACTTCAAATTCCAAGTTGAAAAAAAAACCGAGTCAAAATGAAAAATATTTTCACGCTTATAATCAAACTGAGAGGTTTCAGTCTAGTTATTGAAAACCTAATCAAACGAATTTTTCAACGGAACATTTCCAAGGTGAAATTACTTTTAATTTCAACGTCCTTCCTCCCCTTCTCCTTGATTTATTCTTTTTTTTGCAATCTTCTAAGAAAATTTTTCTCATCTCCAGTAACATACCCAGACCCACACACGTCTTGGAAATACGTATTTTTCACGAGTGGGACGCGCATCCATTGTAGCCAGTAGCCACACGCGAGCGATCCTAAATCAATACCGGAGCTAGTCACTTATTGCAACGATAATACCTCATTGGATGGGTGAGTCTAGGAGGTATTGTACCTTATTACCCATACTCGTACCTTTTTCCAAGTTTTCAGCGTCAATACCGAATCGGTAGTTGGGAAAAAATACGCCATAAAAATGTCAAAAAATAAAAACGATCGGGAAAGTGTGCTTATTTTACGCGAATTTTTTACCGCTCCGGTATACGTACTTTGTGGCACAGGATAAAAATCCCGATGATAATAATATGGTTTTTTATCTCGGAAAATGAACTCTCTCTATGCTAAGGTGCCATATTTGCCTCTCTTTCTACCTTTCAGCTACAAATTATCGGATGGAGAAACGATAAAATTATTCTTGGCGTCTCATCGTATCGATATCCTGAATGTTGTATAAAATTGTTGATATATCTTTAAATATTATCGTACCTACTATGGTGGCTTTATCAAAAAAAACAAAGGAGAGGCTGATTTGCAAATCAATACGTGCCATTAAAATTCATAATTCTTTGAAAAATATTTTTCTCCTTTCCGTATGTCGAAGGTGGTATTTTTTTTCTCGCCTGGAAATGGGGGGAAATTCGATTTTGGGCTGAGTTCGTCGTCTTTTATATTAATTCTGTACTTGAGCGAACTTGGATGATGGGCTTCGAATAGTCGTTATTCTCCAATTATTCGGTTTTACGAAATATTTTCAATTTACGCAGACTCCGTCTCTCGTTATAAATTTTATCGCCCATTGAAAAAAGCATTCGACCGTTTTAACAACCTTGTATGTATAATACGATGCAAAGAGGTTCCAATTTTTTTTTTCACAAATCAGCGAATTTTTTACTGTAAATTTTTTCGGCTGCGTAAACGGGCGCTCGGTGGAGAGCTATTAAACGAGTATAGGTACCTAGATAGGCTGGGCGACGGGTTACACGTTAAAAAATATACATATAAAAGTGGTATAGGTGCTAGAAGAGGCGAAGCAATAAAAGAGGTATTTTTTTGGCTCCTAGCCGACGCACGAAAACATATTTTTAAAGCAGGTTGCTTTCTCGATAGGTGAAAATTATCGATAGTCGGCTTCGACTCCTCTATATACGTGTATGGTAGTCTGTTTACGCCACGTATGCAGCCAAAGAGACGCTAAGTGTCGAGCTGGCTCTTTGTTATAAGACGTATTTCATTCGGGCATACCCACCACACCTTACCACACCACACCACGCCGCGGCATACTTTTATCTCGCGTTGACATGATGAGAGCGCGTATATAAACGCAGGCAGTTTTAATCATTTCTTTTGTGCGATGGCGCGGATGTGGGTTCGGGTTAAAGCGCCACTTACATTTAGTCGTTGTAATAAATTGGGGTCTTTCAGAAACAGTTCTAATACCTCCGAGGAGCCCCCCCCCCCCACACCGCTCTTATCCGATTCCGAGCTAGTCACTTTCAAAGCGAGGAGGTTTACGTTATGTCATCTGTTGGAAAAGTACAAGCAAGAGAGCAATTACGTGCGCGATTTTTTCCTTATACTATTTTTCGCCTTCGTCCTCCTTATCCTTCCTTATGTCTCACGTATGGAACGAAATATTCCGCATTAGATATATTATCTGTATAGATTTTCCATCGCTGTACTTTCTTTTTCACGCCGTGTTTCGCTAAATGGAAATAAATGCCGAGGTACCTATTCGAATGATCGTTTATTTTTAAATTATCGAATGGCGTAGCCGGAAACTGGCTCTTGTTCAAGTATTCCAAAGGTGTTCGTTTCGCTTTTCCTCGCACCGCTCGCCAATTCCGGCCCATCCTTTTTATACGGGCGATTTGATAACGGTTATTTGTTGCCGCGTGAAGGCCAAACAGGAAATTTTAATACGTAATAATTAATTCGGAACTACCCGAGCTGACGTGTCTTTGACTAAGTATTCGCAATATTTTTTAACCTACGTAGTTTTTCTTCTTTTTTTTTTTTTTTGGTAAATTGAAAACATGGGTTTTTCCTGTACTTATGCCTAAACCGATGGGTAAGGGATTCTGTGGCATGGAAAAGAGAAACGAGAAATTGAATCAGATCGGGTTGTATTAAGCGATTTCCATTATTTGTTCGTAGAGAGAAAGAAGAGAGGATTAGCAAATGAAGGAGACCGAGCAAAAAAGAAGAGTTGGCAGATATTTATCAAATAACCCTCTTTTTTTTTCTCTCGATACGTATTTTGAACCGTAAACTTTTGATCGAACCGCGAGTACAAAAAACGATTAATAATTTATTCGACGTAAAAGCGAACCACGAAGGTGGGTTCGCGGTATAAAAATATGTACGGCAACTATTACGAGCACGTATGATGTATAAGTTATAGTAATTCGATATGCAATTTATGCGTTCTTACACCCACCTACTGTATTGTCAGACTCTTCGTAGGTTTTATTACAGGCTATAGGGGATGGTATACTGTGTAAACGTCTCCTTATTATGGTATTTTCTCATTTTTGTCGTCGTGATGAGAAAAATTAATCGAGATGAAATTTATTAATGTACAGAAACTGGATGCGGTATATAGTGCGGTTGTTAAAAGAGATGCTTGTGACAATGGCTGAGATAGGAGGAGCAGTTGGAAATTTTCATCATATGCATGGACACTGGAGAAGCATGAGACAGCGACTGAACCCTCATTTGGTTAATTTTTGGTTTTGCATCGTATTTCATCGTGCCATGTTGTTAGAATTCTTGAAATATTTTTTAGATTTTTTTTTCATTTTTTTTTTCACCATTATTGCAATAACAAATTTTGCAAAAATTTATGTGTTTTAAACTGATTTTTCCCTCAATTTTTGTACGAATTTTGTCAAAAAATAGTTTTTTATTTAATTTGTTTTTCAATTTCGAACAAAAAAAAAATAAAATTGCATTTAAAATGAGTGAAATCGAAAAAAAAATTACCTAGAATATTCTCAATTTGAAACCTGAGTCAGTTTTGTTGGAAATGAAGGAGCATTTTAGGTTTTGCTGGAAAAAAAAAATATGTGTAAGAAAGGAATGGATGCTAAATAAACAAAAAAATCTAAAAAATTTGAAAATTTTTCAAACGACGATTTTCAGGTATTTTTTTTTTTTGAAACTAGGGAGGGGGGCGAGTAAAAAATTAGATCTTCAAATCAAATTTAAAATCCAAAAATTTTGAAGAATTTGGAATTGTGAAAAAATTCAGTCTCAATTGAAGAAATTTTTTTCGGAAAAGCATAAGAATTGACCCCTGCTCAGATAAAATTTAAAAAAAAATTGCAAAAAAACTTCTTGTTGAATCAAAGTTTTTTGAACGAAATGAACAAGCTCAAAAAATTATGAGAAAACAATGTCTTCGGATTAAATTGAAAAAAATTTTGGAGAAAATTCAAATCAAAAAAAAAAAAAAATTGGAAAATCACTAAACAAATTTTAATCAAAACACAGCTTTAAAATTGAAATTTTTAAAAATATTCTAATTGAAGAATCCATGATAAGTTTTTGAGGAATTTGAAAATACAAATGGAAGAAAAAATTGAAGTGTGAGGTCTTCCACGTAAAATTGCGAAATTTCAAAAGAAATTTCGTTTTTTGACCTTATTCAAAAAATTCATAATTTCAGAAAAAATATTTCTAATCGAAGAATCCAAAAAATAGATAAAGAAGTCTTCATATTGAAAAATTTTTCGAAAAAAATTGGAAAGAAAAAATGAGGAATGTAAGCCAAATGAAAAACTGTTGAAAAAATCAAAATGAAATTTTGGATTGGATTGAAAATTTCCAAAGGAATTTCTTCAGACCTCTGAAAAATTATAATTTTCGAAAAAAGTCCATAAAATTTACCCGGAAAATCTTCAGGTCAAATTGAAAAAAATTTTTCATGGAGTTTTCAATTTTTCAAAACTATTAAATTGACAGTATTATAAAATGATATCTTCTAAAGTTCAATTATAAAATTTGAAAAACTTGGTTTTTATAAAAAAAAAAGGCGACTCGAAGGGAATCCAACCCAGCAGGCCTACTTGGCGTTTTCCATTTTTTCAATTTTTTCCCCCCAACACATCATCCGCGTCAACATGTCGCTCAAAAATCGTATTTGAAATGAAAAAATGTTTGTCAAATTGATATTTTATCATGGATTTATTCCATCGCAGCGTCAAAGGCAGTAGAAGAATAAAAAGATACGCAGAAGGGGGGGGGGGGAAACAAAATATTCTTATTTCGTTTCATTTCTGGCACCGACGACGACTCGATCTTACCGGGAAAGGATGGGAATCAAAAAACCGTCTTCAATAAGAGCAGGTCTCATTTATTACGTCGAAAATGCTGGAAAAATTCTCATCAAAAGCGATACAATACCACCAAAGTCGTGCAGCATCGCGAGAGCAGCAGCGGTGAAATGAAAGTGAAACGGAATCGAAATCATTTCCACTATAATAAGGACCAGAAAATAAGCCAGCAAAGGGTATAAAAAATAGGTTACATGATGAACTGACGAGATGAACGTGGAGGGTGTGAAATATATTTTTGCGAAATTTTCCCCTGCCCGTGACCCCGCCCCTATGACGAGGATTTCTTTTCTCTTTTGCGAGATGATATTTAACGCCGAGTCATTTATTTTTTCTCACGTGAAGTTTTCAGTTTCGAGTAAGTATACGAAAGGCAATGCGAACCAAACGAAAAAGGAATATTAAAGGTATAAAATCGGATTTAATGATCTGGCGCCTTGTGAAAATAAAATGACATAACGTTCGCTTTAATGAAAAAATCAATTTCGCTATTGTTTGCGTTATAGCGAGCGGACGAGGAATGTGGTGGAGGAGGCCGAAACCGAGGCGAGGTAGTTTGTCGGTCGTTTGGCCGCGCGCGTATTTATATATTATACGAATAGGCCCTAGAAAAGGAGGGCAGGGTATACGTTCGGAGGTTACCACGCGGCGCATTATGTGTTTTGGGTTTCGCCGCTGCCGTGGCCGTTGTTTTTGTTTGTTTGGTGTTTTTTTCCTTCTTCTTTCGCCAACGTATATATAATAAATTGGGGAAAAGCGCGAGCTTTTCATATCTTTCAATTTAAAACTATTCAGCGTTTGTGTCGTTTCGTATACAGGCCTTTTGTAAACATTGTTATATTAGACAGCTCGCGACGAAAGAAAACTGATAAGGAGGCCAGAAGTGTCGCAAAAACGCAGACCCCCAAATTGGAGAGGGGAAAAAAGCTCGTCAGTTGTTAGCACGCCGCGATCTTCCCCCCGCGTGCCTAGTCAATCCGGTCGGAGGGCATCGTGGCCGAGATTTTTACGAGGGCGTTAATTAATTTGACGGTTGAAAGGGTGGCAGGGTCTGACTGTATGATAAAATTGTGCCAGCTCCTGTTAAGCTTTTTGCGGCGTCGCTGGAACCTAGGCCAAGTGAACGGTGGGTCAGCTTATGTGTAGTACAATTTAATTACACGGTCATATAACGCTTCTAAATGACGGTAATACAACAGCGAGCTATAAATTTCCAAGCTGCATGTATTGCTCTGAGTTGTAGCAGGGTAAATGATGGTGTATGTATTTTTTTTTTCTGCCCAGCGTTTCCACTTGTACGATGAGTGTGACGTTTTTTTCTACCATAATTTGTGATAGGGAGAGTCGCATTCGAGTGAACATTTTTTAAAATCGATTTCTCCAAGTTTTATGCTTTTACCTTTTTTTTTTAATTTTCTAAAAATTGTATTATTTGAATTATTAAGCATTTCGAAAAAAAAAATGAAGCATTTTTGCAGATTAGAAAAAAAAAAACTTGATGTCAATTTTTAATTTTTTTCACTTTTTTGGAAAAAGAGAGAGGGATCAACTGTGAAATTTTTCAATTTTTCGAATCTGAATTTTGTTATATTTTTGAAAATGAAAAGTACACTCAGCTTCTTAGAATTCATTTTATTTTTTGAAAATCGAGAATTTTTCAATTTCTTGGGAGAAAGAAGAGATGAATTACAGAATTTTTGTTCTTTTTGTAGCTTCCTGCCGAATTCATTGGCGGAGCAAAAGTCTTTATCATTGCTCATGAATGAGCGAAAATTGTTTATTTTTTTCGCGCAGAAATTTGAGCGAAAATCAAGCGAAAGTTGTTTTGGTTTCGCTCATTTTTCGCTCAGAATTCGAGCAAAAATCGAGCGAAAGTTGTTGGGTTTCGCTCATTTTTCGCTCAGAAATTTGAGCGAAAATCCAGTGAAAGTGGTTTTGATGTCGCTCATTTTTCGGTCAGAATTTGGGTGAAAATTGAGCGAAAGTTGTTTTGTGCTCGTTCATTTTTCGCTCAGAATTCGAGGGAAAATCGAATCGAGCGAAAGTTCTTTTGATTTCGCTCATTGTTCACTCAGAATTCGAGCAAAAATTGAGCAAAATTATTCGGTTTTGCTCAATTTTTCGCTCAGAAATTTGAGCGAAAATCGAGCGAAAGTGTTTTTGACGTCACTCATTTTTCGGTCAGAATTGAGCGAAAGTTGTTTTGAGTTCGCTCCCTTTTCGCTCAGAATTTGAAGAAAAATCGAGCAAAGTTGTTTCGATGTCGCTCATTTTTTGATCAGAATTTGGGCAAAAATTGAGCGAAAGTTGTTTTGTGTTCGCTTATTTTTGGCTCAGAATTCGAGCGAAAATTGAGCGAAAGTTGTTTGGTTTCGCTCATTTTTCGCTCAGAATTCGAGGGAAAATCGAATCGAGCGAAAGTTCTTTTGATTTCGCTCATTGTTCACTCAGAATTCGAGCAAAAATCGAGCAAAATTGTTTCGTTTCGCTCAATTTTTAACTCAGAAATTTGAGCGAAAATCGAGCGAAAGTGTTTTTGACGTCGCTCATTTTTCGGTCAGAATTGAGCGAAAGTTGTTTTGAGTTCGCTCCTTTTTCGCTCAGAATTCGAAGGAAAATCCAGCCAAAGTTGTTTCGACGTCGCTCATTTTTTCGTTCAGAATTTGAGCGAAAATCGAACGAAAGTTGTTCTGTGTTCGCTCATTTTTCGCTCATTTTTCGCTCAGAATTCGAGCGAAAATCGAGCATTGACGTCGCTCATTTTTCGGGCAGAATTGAGCGAAAGTTGTTTTGAGTTCGCTCCTTTTTCGCTCAGAATTCGAAGGAAAATCCAGCCAAAGTTGTTTCGACGTCGCTCATTCTTTCGTTCAGAATTTGAGCGAAAATCGAACGAAAGTTGTTTTGTGTTCGCTCATGTTTCGCTCATTTTTTGCTCAAAAATTTGAGCGAGAATCGAGCGAAAAAGCTTTTGACGTCGCGTCGCTCACTTTTCGCTCAGAATTAGACTCATCGACACCTCTGACTCGTGTCTCTCAATTCTTGAAAACTGAAGCTTGATTAGGTGTATAGTTAGTACAATGAAAGAAGAGACTTCTCCCTACTTGACGATTAAGGCGCGTAACCAGTGAATGTTGAAATCGACTGATTTTGAGCGCGTTGGTTGGTTTGTTGTCCCTGTTTTGGATGGGGCGTCGGTAGGGAAAAAGTCTCTTCTTTCGTTGTTCCAACTATAAATAAAATATTTCTCATTTTTTAAAAATAGAAACAAAAGTATCCGGTGATGAAATCTTATCATTTTCACAAGTACTGATTGAGTGTGTCTGTGTTGAAGTTTTTTTATTTTTTATTATTTTTTTTTAAATTTTAAGACAATTAGAATTTTAAATTTTTAAACCATCGATAACGATGAATTTCCAGCGTTCGAATTTTTCTGAAAATCGTTCATAGCCTCGAAGTAGCATAATTGATAAATTTATTCGATTGTTTGCGTCGTACAGCGTGTATCAACTGGATAAGCGGGGTCGAGTGAAGAGATAATTAAACCGAATATACGTTATAAATAATCACGCTAGCCAGCTTAGTGAAATGTTTTATCATCAGCCTATCTGTGGTCCCAGAATAGTACAATATGTAAAAGTGGACGCATACATGGTACGATATTGGAGTAAAACAAAAGAACTACATATAGTCCTGAAAGAGGAACCACGAAGATGGGTCAAGGGATCGGCCACAAACTGCGCATTGGAATTTAATTAAAATTTCTCTATTTTGGTCACCGCACACAGTATTCGCGTATAGAATCAATTATTACACTATGTAAGAATACAACCGTACAATAGTACGGTTAAATGCCTATTTTGGCGTACTTAATATAAAAGAATTATAACGATTTACATACGCTCGAAATTATAATATTCAAAGATATGAAATTATTATTTGTACTTACTGGGCGACGTACCATATCATATGTATACGTACGTATAGAGAGACGAAGTACGACGTACGTATGTACTAGAAAAGTGCATAGCGAAATGAATTGATAGGTTAACGGGACTGAAATTATGGCTTTTTATTTGAACGAATAATAAAGTATACTTATAAAGCGATATTCGTCGGTCTGCATTTATATTCGTAATTCGATTAAAACAGCAACGCTATACGGTATGAGCCTGGCTGGCGTCGACCGAGCCGAAGCTCGTTAATAAATGGGCTTAATTAAAATCCACGGCGCGGTTTTATAAATACTTTATTGCGCGAGAACAAATTTCACTTCACACAGTTCCGAAGGGGTGATTGATTTTCAACGTTTAGTCGAAAATGTACGAGCGCACGAGTACTGTAAACCCATACAGCAAACCGTGGGCGTATGAGATATGGAAAAAATATACTTCGAATAGACTTTCAAGAGCTTCGTTTATCCTCGAATTACCCCGTATAGAAGACGAATTACCCATTCGTATAGTATACCTATGTAGTGTATCCGTGTATTTTTTTCTTCATTTTTTGCAAATACGCGACGTAAAGTTATGAGAAAAAGTAAATTTTTTAAATGAGAAAATTTTTTTACGAAATTAGTTGCAAAAGTTTCTTTTTTCTCTCCCTTTTTTTGGAAAGTAACTACTTAGAGTGAAATGAGGTTAGGTGTATGCGGAAGTAGCCGACGAATGAGCAGGAGAAATTCTCCTAACGACCAACTTCCAACGCTCGAGACGTTCGCCTTATTCAAAACATTTTCAAAACTTCTTGTAAATATGCCCAGAATGAAGATCAGCCTCGAAAAGGTAATAAAAGTCGTTGAAAAATATTATAAATAAGCTAATTTTGGTTCAGTCGAGCGGCGAAATTTTTCTCCTGAAGGATTCGAGTGTATTAAACCCTTGGCACGGATTGAATTCGATTGCAGGATGTTCGTGTGATTGAATATCGAGCAAAAGGATGTGAAAAAAATTATTCTTAGTGGAAAAAAATCGAATAAAAAAAATTAGACTTGTCAAAATTTTTAAAATTGAAAAAAAATTAAAACCAAAATTCCTTATTTTTGGAGAAAAATCTTTTCGAATTTTTTAAAACACTTTTTACCGATTTTTAACCTGTTAGAATTTTGAAATGATTTTTTAAAAAATTTCTAAACCTATTCTTTCGAGCGAAATCGGGAACTCGAGGGCAGATTTTGGTCGTTTTGATCCATGGAACAAAACCTTATCGAATTTTTCAACTCGAAACATCTTGAAATTAACTCGCTGAACGTAAATCCATCTCCGACTCGAGAGCCTCATCCCATCGTGCATCTTCGAACGACTGGGAAAAAAAACAATAAAAAATCCAGTAGATAAGCAGAGAGTAAAGTAGAGAATAAAATGGAGACAAAGTACACATAACCCGGTGGATCGGTACGGGCCGGGCCCGTACGCCGGCGAATGGAGGAAAATACGAATGAAAAATAATCAAAAAAGACGTATACGAATGTCGGAAGATACCCGGCGAGAAAGAAGTACGGACGAGAAAATAAGCAAAATGGAATTTCACTCTATCGCTTGTTTTTATCAAGTCGGTTTATTGTAACTATGTAATCTATCAGGCAGGCTTAATGCCAGGTTGAAACAATGGCCCCGCAATTCCTGACAGCTTGGAATTTATTTACTGTTCAACAGCGGGTGATTACGCTTTGATAGCTGAACAGTTCTTTTCAAGTAATCACCGAATGATGTTCAATGTTTCAGCCACTTTCTTGTAATTGTGTTGCTGCCTTCCATATTTCATCGCCTGCTCGGCGCGCTTCTAAACTATACCGTAGGTACGTACGGCAATAGGAAAAGAAATGGAGAGATTTTTATGGCGCGAGTGAGGTGAAACTATATTATAGCAGGAGGGACGCGACGAGCGGAGCGAGGTCTTTTTCTTATATAATAATGATTTTACGCCTATAGGTCGATTCTAACACAGCTTCGTCAAACCTGATGATTTTTTTCTCTCCCCTTTCCCCCCCCCCCCCCCCCGCATCACTGCCGTTCTTTCGCAGAACGGTGCAGCGTTCGTTGGCTCTGTATTGATGATTCCATTAGCCTCATCGGCAAAGACGAATGACCGTGCTTTTAGTTGCTGCAAATTCCATTTACGCCTCGATAACGCGCGATACAGCCAGCCCATATAGTATAAATAAGTGTATAAGAAGTTAATTAATTTGTATTCTCGAAGCCGACGAAGACGACGGTGTCGCATTCAATATAGGCTAATTTTTCAACGACATCTTTTGCCGTGTACTCGTGTTTTTGTGTCGTGGCATTTCGCTTTCTTCGAAGCGTCGCGTCGTCACCTCGTCTTCTGTTTGTTTCGTTTCACGTCTTATATTGCCGATTTTCGTCGAATTTCATTTCCGAATGTAGTGTAGTCGTAGATATTTGCTGTTGAATTTTGGTGTTTTTTTTTGCAGCACTTTGTGTACAATGAAAATCATATTTTCCCCCCACCATTCTCGTCGTTGATTTTGAAAAAAATCCGAAAGCTGATTCATCATTGCAAAAAATTACTTGCATAGAAAAATATCTAAAATTATCAAATACTCGCAAAAAAAATCAAATAGGAAATTTTTTCACAATTTTTGTCGAAAAATCCTATCGGGTGTTGTAGGGTGTGCACTCATTCATACGTGTTGAAAAACAATTTTGAATTTTTATCAGGGCTGGGTGTAAATTTGTTGGACTATATCCCAATATGACATGAAAAAAATTTCAGCGTGATCGATGCATTTTAACCCGTGCCCCTGGGGCAATTTCTGTAACCCGCACGACGTCAATACTCCCACTAGCGCTGGTGAGAAACGAGACATGTCTCGACGCGAAGAAAACAACACATCACTATTGGCTTCATAACTCCTCTAGAATTTGTCAAACAGAACCGACTCTCTGTGTGCTTGGAGGTCATTCAACCGAACACCCAAAACCGAAATTTCAGCTCTGTAAGTTGATGAGGGGCTGAATCAGAAATTTTCAAAAAGTGGCAAAAATGGACGATTTTCAGCGATTTTTAAAGTTTTAAATTTCGCAGTTATGCTCCGAATGGATTAAAATTTTGGTTCTGGGGTCTCTTTAGGGTCCCAATTGAATGCATTATGCGTGGGTATTATTTTGAAAGCTGGTAGTGGGGGTAACGATGCGTCGTATTTTCCCAAGAGGTTCCTCCATCCATGGCACTTTTCGCGATGATTTTGGCAATACTCAAAAAATTCGATTTTTCCTCTATATTTTCCGGGAAAATTATTCAAAAAATCGAATTTTTCAAGTTTTGCCAAGATTTCTGCGGAAAGTGTCGAAATGGTTGTTGTAACTTGAGTTGCAGAAATCGAATCTGGCAACGAAATTTCCATTTGACCAATATTCACCCTCATTTTCCGTTGAAACTTGAAATCTTGTGTTTAGCCTAAGAATTTCACGTTTCAATGGAATACAAGAGTTTACCTCTCCCCCCTCCTGAACCCTCTTCTCCCGTGACTCTTCGGATTAATTTGTCAATTTTGCAGTATTTTATTAAATTTTTCTCATATTAATTCGCATGAGAAAATCGGGATCATCATAAAGAGCTCATCATGTTCAAGCGCGGCGGTGGGGGTGCGTGTCAAACTGCGGGAATTTTTTTATAAAACAGGGCGAAATTTTTCAAATTTGAAAAATCAATTTTCGAGGTTCACTTTAATAAATACCCTGAGACCTATCTCCGATAGTCACTATATTTCTGTGAAAATTTCAAAACTATTGAACCATTCCTTCCGCATCCGCAGTGGCCAAAAATACCGAATTCTGACAAGGCAAGTACCCGAACTGACAAAAAAAAAATTACCCAATTCAGCTAAAAGTCTGAAATTTGGTTTATACCCTAATTTTGACCCGCCAAATCCATCGGAAGCGGTTTCGTGTCATTCTGAAGCCTCTAGCAAATTTTGGAAAATCCCAGTAACTTGAAAATACTCTAAAACCTTTGAAACCAGACCCAATCAATTTAGCGGGTAAAAATTAGGCTACCAGTTAAATTTAGGAATTTCAAGTCCACGGGTTCGTATTTTGAGAATTTCACATTTTCTACAAAATTGAATGTCTGATGGATAAAATCATGGTCCCGAACTGGAAATTCCAGATTTTGAAAAAACATATCGGAATCAGTCGGAGGAGTTACCAACATGCATCGATCCCTTTGCTAACGCAAACTTTTGAAAGTTTCAGCGCATTTTTGAGTTTCTGGAATTTCCCAAAATTTTCTGGAGGTCCCAGAACGTCACGAAATCGCTTCCAATCGATTTGGCGAGTCAAAATTAGGGTATAAACCACATTTCAGATTTCTAGCTCAATTAGGTAATTTTTTTCTTTTTTTCCCCATCGACAATTGGGTGCTAGCACATTCTGGCCTGTTTTTGGGCCACTTTTTGTATGCTAGTGCTACAATATGCTAGCATTATGCTAGCATTTTCTAGCATAATGCTGGCATATTGTAGCGCTAGCATACAAAAAGTGGCCCAAAAACAGGCCAGAAAGTGCTAGCATTTTGTTGTCGGTGTGC
>FIZT01010742.1:0-10602 GCA_900065295.1 Paracoccus marginatus | reverse complement strand
TCAAGATGGGGGTAATTTGGCCTGCAGAATCTGAATTTGGCATCGGAATTTTCATTTGACCGATATTCACCCCCCGCACCCTGTCAAAACTTGAATTTTTTGGGGCAAAAGTGGTTTTTAGGTAGTAAAAGGGTGTGCCCAAGGTCTAAAAATTCTTTCAGAATGACGATCCCCACCTACATGCAAAATTTCGATATAATTGAGAGAGTGAAAAATCGCACTTTTCAAGGTCACGCCTCCACAGGTCAAAATTGGGAAGCACTGATAAGCCGAAAAATTTTTTTCTCGTACTTACTTGAAAATGCGACTGATTCGCGAAAATCGCTGAGGGCAATTTTCTCTACCTTAGCGGGCTAGACCCTTTATGAAAATGTTTAATTCTTCAAAAATATCATCATGATCTATGTATACCTCTATTACACAAAAAATAGATCAAATGAAATTTTTTTGGAGAAGTTTGAAATAGGTACACTTTTGAATAAAATTGAAAAAAATTAAAAAGTAAAAGAAAAATAAATGATGACAAATACCTATGAATTAAAAAAATCTGAGATTTCATATTATTGGTACGCAGCTTTGTACTTAACAACTTAGCATACGTCATACCTATAGTAAATGTTGTATATCTAGACCTAGGTATAGGTACTAGGTAGCTTTGAGTTGAGATGCATAAAACTACATAATATTTTTGTTCTTTTTTTTAAATTAAATTTTATTTTTAATTGGCATAAAATAAGATCGATAACACGGTTTTTAAAAAAATAAACCGTCAAAAAGATGCTAATGCTAATCACGTGCACGTAAAATGATTAGGTACCTAATACATATGTATATTGGTAATAAGTATACCTATACATCATTCAGTAACTTATCAACTTAACCTGTACTAAAACAAATAAGTTGATCGTGAATATGACGTAGTTAATTTTCGAAAAAAGTTTCAACAAAACGCCTTTGCGAATTATCCATTCTCTGAGACAAAGGCGTTTTTAAAGATTCGGCTATAGCCGACTTTAAATATTCCGAAAGAACAAACTTTGCAAATTTCACCTCGTAAATGTTCTGAGAATCAGACGACTCTGCAGAAGTTTTAATTTTCATTTCACCAAGATAAACATCCATATCTTGTTGGAAACCTCTATAATTAGGTGTGTATTCGTAATTTTCTTCAAACAGAATTTGGTCGATTGAGAAAGAAAAAACGATCGAAGAATTATCCTCATTGGCACTCTCACCGTTCAAGTTATATTTCCATTCAAATTTACCGCCAAGTTTTCCAGTTTTAATTCGCGAACTTAACCTCCACTTGAAGTAGCTTGGGCTGTACGGACTTACTCCTTTTGAAACAGAAAATTCGGTGCTGTTGAAGTTGAAACCAGTTATAATGATAGGCCCTACACTCAAAGTTATCCCTTTCCATGTTTCTAGCTTTACTTTGGGTATTACATATAAATTGTTTATGTAACTATTATAATAAGGTAGATTTATTTTCTTCACTTGAGATTCAGTGAATCGGATTTTCGAGCAGTCGGATAATATAGATAAGTCACGTTCCTCCATTTGCTCGTTCAATTGTTTATGGAAAAACTGTCTCAGTGATGATTGCACTTCATCAAAAAAAGTGTACAATTTTTCGTAAACTGGAGACTGAGGTCCCGATGCTGCATTGAACTGCACGTCAAACTGTAGGAAAATGAACATAGATAAAATAAATGTTTTCTGTAAGTGTTGAGTGGTCACTGGTAATTTTACCTAAACCTTCACTAACCTTCAAGTCGGTAAACGAAATTTCAGTAGTTTCATTATTCTGACTGGTAGTAACACCTTCACGTTTCAAAATTGTGCCATTTCTAATGGTTATTTTAATCACACCTTCGTTTATTGTTTCCGTATGCGAATGTGTTGCCGAAAAATTGGCTGTAATGTAGATATCGGTTGGCAATCCGACTCGTATCTGAAATAAGCACCATGCCCAATTACATGAATAGGTACATGGTACAACTGTCAAATTCATTATCATATGCGGAAACTGATTTCGTATTTGTAAGAATCGAACTAACCTTTGCTTTTGTTGACGAATCACAACTCAATGAGAAATAAGATGTTGGATTTTCATGGCTGTGATATGGAGAATTATCATACGAATGAGATACCGTGACGTTGTAAATTGTAACGTGTCCTTCTTTCGAAGTAAACTTGAGCTGCGTCTTCGGGAATACGTAACCATTTGTCGTTAGTACTAAAGGCTTGCGAAAATTTTGAAAGTTATTCGGAAAGGTTTTTATTTCATCGATTATTTTTTTCTGAATTTTTTCATTCGCGTCGATGCCCGACAGAAGTAAATCTTGTATCGAAATATTGTGCAAGGAGTCTTGTTCAGCGGCGACGGTAGTCGTTAGCTCAGTCAATTTTTCAGTGCTAGTAGGCACTTCTGGCTGCCAAGGACTAAAAACATCCTCGAGTGTTTCACTTTTGATTCCATCTGATGAAATTTGAATTCGATTACAATGAGTTTAATTTTTTTTTGGGTGAGGGGGGGGTTTGAACCTCCAGGTTCACCGGCCCATTAACGAATTTGTAATTATACAATACAGTGAACGCTTATTCATGCAACGATTGTACAATTTTCGTTTGATTTATTCATTTTCTCATTACCTACCTACGTATTTGGCCATATATTAGTCGAAAAATTTGCAATTAAATAAATAATGCATTTGAATGAGAAAATTAACTCACTTGAATGGAGAGATAATAGCACAACGATAAAAGCTGTAACGAACTTCATACTTCGATGTAGGCAGGTTTGTTCACGTTTAACGTTACAATGATGATTAAAGGGAATGCGACGACGACGAATGAATTCTCAATTCTTTTTTGTTTCTTGGTTCGTAAGCAGGTAGAGAGGTACCTACATGTTTCTAATCAACGTTCATAGGTCTTCGATAAAAATATTAAAGAAGTGCCAACATATTCGATGATTTGTACAAAGCTAATCATTTACATTTCAAAAATAATTGCATTTATTTATAATATTCAAACACTTTCCTATCATTTGAAAAAATGATAATTTCTTCGAAAACGATCAGTCTTGAAAATTTTTTAGAATATATAATTCGAGTACGTATAATGTATCTAATACCTTTATTTTTATATGTACCTACAGCAGGCAGATCCTGATCGATAAATTATAACTAAACAAATTATTATCCATGTGCAATTTAAAGCATGAAGGAATTGGGGGAAAAAATAGGCGATTTTTTCCTTCTTAAGTGTATTGAAATTTTTAAAATACGCCGGCAACGAGTACGATTCCTATAAAAATGGCGAAGCCTATAAAAAGTCGCTCGTTTCTGAGAACCTCTAAACCTGGTTCAGTCGAATCTGCAATAAAAAGTTTCGTTCATTTTCAAGATTTTATAAACATAGAAATATGTTCTAATCAACTTCTTAAATAAAATTGATGTACCTACTTTTAATTTCAAGCGTGGCCCATTCTGTAGTCGATGGGTGCGCAACTGTAATGTTTTCTGATTAAATATGCGTAAACACGACGATTAGGTTTATGGAAAATAGAATTTACGAGTTGGATAAGAACAAACAATGAAAATATTTCAAAAGTATTCAAAAATATTTTAAAAGCTTGAAGCTGTATTTTTCAACTTTTCGCATCTTGAAACAAAATATATTTGTATTTGTAGGTACCTAGTACGCCCGCGGAACATAGTCCTCCTTCGTCCGATCCATCGAAACAGTCCTCCGTACCGTCACATAATCTAAAAATATCGAAGCACTTCAACCTATCCTTGCATAGAAATTTGCTATCATTCAGCGTACAATTACTTGCATCCAAAATGGGATATTCTGCAAATAATAGGTTTTCGAGTCATCGCAATTTTCTGTCCAGTAAGATAATTTTGCATCAAATATCAATTATAGAGTGCATATTCTAAATGTTTGACGAATGTTTACCGCAATGTTGTTCATCTGAATGATCGTTGCAATCATAAAAGCGGTCGCAGCGTGTGTCTAAAGCTATGCATACGTTATTACTTTTGCATTGGAACTGATCATTTTCACATATTTTCTGTACATGAAAAACAATTTTTATGAAGTAGGGCTGGACTCGTCCATCTCGATGGTAGATTTATTGGCTCGAGGTGCAATGCAGAGTCTTAAGCAGCAAACCTGTTCACATCCAATTGTTTCATCGCTGCCGTCGGGGCAATCTTTCATACCATCGCAAGTCCAACGTTTCGGAATGCAGTATGGATCAACGCAGATAAATTCCGATTGGAAACACTTAATCTCGGTGTTCAGTTGCTTAAAAAAACAGCGCTGGTAAATAATGTATGAATTTTCAATTTTGGTTTTCTCTTCCTTGGTGTTGCCAAAGTGTACATTTATGTATGTTTAGAAGTTTAGAAATATTTCCTTTGGGACTTAGACCTACTTCGGTTTCAATTCTAACGGAAACACACAAAACCACTATTAGTTCCATAAGGCGTAATTTCATTTTGATGATTGTACCTATTTGTATTTCTATTGAAAACTGTGAAAAAAAAACGAAACTGAAATTATATTCAAGATATGTCCTAATTCAATAAATCGTGCACGAATTATAATTTCATATAGTTTTGAAGTGGGTATCTATGCCATAAAAATTATCTAAAATAGTGATGGGTCTTGATCGATTATTTTTTTAATCGATTCCAAAATAATCGATTATTTTCACTTTTAAAAATAATCGATTCTTCAATTTTTTTGTAAAAAAGATCAAATTTAGCTTAATATAAGTCCATTTTTGACGATTTCAGACTTTTTTATTTTTCACTATTTTTGAGTGGAGGGGAGAAGGTCTCTAAATTTGTCAAGTTCTCAAAATTTTTTTCAGTTCTGAATCGTTGATTTTTTTTTTTTTTTAGAATCCACGCGAATTCATATTAATTTTTAGTCAAACTTCGAAATAATTCGTAGAAATCCAAATGTTTTCAGCTCTACAGCCAAAATTAAGGACCCGAGAGAAAAAAGTCATATGACAAAAGTTCTTCTACGCTAAATTTCTTATCAGAAAAGTCTATCCGGTGGTTTCCAAAGTCCGATTATTTGCAGATTTGAAAGAATAATGAAATAGAATAAAACAGAATTATATTTTTTTCATCCATTTTAAGATTTAAAAATTTGGAATCCAATATCCGCAAGAGGGTTTCATGTCAGAGACCCAAAATGTTTCCACAATTCTTTGACGACCCCTCCCCACAACTTTTTCCACTTCCGTGTTGGTATCAAAATGAAAATAATAAGAATTAATACCTAGATACATTCATTATTCTATTTTGCATTTTTTATCCACAGAAAAACAAATTTCCCTCCCTTCGCAAAACAGTCATTAAAAATTCAAAGCATCATGTGTACTCGTATATTTGTGTAAGTACATACATAAATAACTCACCTTTTTGAATAAAAAGTAAAGCTGCAATAATGAAAGCTGCAACGAACACTGTAGGTATTTCAATGTTGAATCGTTCGCGTCAAAATGTGAAGCGGTGGTCTGCCGAAACACATTAGACAAATTTTTCTGCTGTTTTTATGCATTATTTTTAATTTTCATTTCGTTGTTCGTAAGTGTTTTTATCAGTGTTCACGGTCGATACGATTAAACGTGCTCAAGAAGGGGTAAGATATTTTATAATTTGAGTAATATGCCGCTACATTCTAGTCTTTCGTCCGGATATATACGCGAGTGTGTGATAACTTTGATTGTTTGAACTTGAATTCTATCTATTTCGGAGCACAAACATGATATTTTTATCGTTGGCAAAAATCATGTAAAAATTGTCTATAAAATGAAAGTAAATTGGTGTTCGTTGTTTCATCATGATGAAAGTAAAGTGAAAGATTTCAAAAACTGCAATTAGATAAAACGATTTAGTTGAGAAATTTTTATTAAAAATCTTGGGTATTTGAAAATGGGATCTTCTTCTAACTTCGTAGGTATAGCTGGTTTGGTTGGTCTTACAATAAGGCTTAATGATGAACTGATAACTATCTCGAAATGTGTGATTTTCGAGCTGAAAACTCCATCTGTTTAATTTCTCAACCGATAGTGTACCTAAGTAGATGTAGAACTGTAGAAGTGGTAGGTACTTTCATCTTAATTTTATGGTAAATACCGCTTCTATAGTGGAGGAAATGGAAATTATTTACTTATTTTGCACTAGTAGGATGGCATTTATGGCCTGGAAAAACATTTTCGTTTGGTAACAATTAATTGCTCTTCAGTTGGGTATAAATATAGTATTTTTCATCAGTTCAAGGGAGATAAGAGTCACAATTTTATCGTCGACAACGATTAAAACGATCGATTTCTTACATTTATTACTTTTGAACAATAGGTAGGTATGGTTAGAGGAAAAATTAATTTTTAATCGCTAAAAAATTAATTATAAAAGTATAAAATATGTATGTTGTAGCTCATGGAAATTTGGAATTTAATATTTTTCCAACTTCCAAACGAAAATCGATTAGATTAAGATGTGAAAAAAATTTCTAAATGAGATGCCTGCCCATCATTTGTTTTATCAGACAAAGATTTTGTCAGGGATTCGGCTATAGCAGATTTTAAATATTCTGAAATAACGAAATTCGCGAATTTTACTTCCTGAGTATCAAAAGTAGTCACGTTTACCGTTGGTTTGATTTTTATTTCACCTAGGTGTACATTCATTATCGGGCTCGACATGCCAGAGTAAGAAGTCCTCTCGCAAGTGTTCTCAAAAAGAATATTGTCGATTGAGAAAGAAAAAACGAGCGGAGAATTGTTCCAATTTTCACCATTGAAATTGTAATTCCATTCAAATTTACCATCGAGTTTTCCAGTTTTAATACGTGATGATAACTGTGCCTTGTAAGTGTCGTCACCGTTATAGTTCGGAGAGTATGGCTCTTTTGAAACCGAAAATTCGGTGCTGTTGATAGAAAATCCGGCCAAGACGATGGGTCCTAAGCTCAAAACTACACCTTTCCATGTTTCTACTTTTGCTTCAGGTATTACGTACAAGTTGTTTAAATAATTATTGTAAAAAGGTAAATTGATTTTTTTCGTGTAAGGTTCTGCGAATCGAACCCTTCCACAGATGGATGACAGGAATAAGCCACGTGATGCCATTTGTTGGTTCAATTGTCGGTAGAAAAATTCTTTCAGCGATGATTGCACCTCGGCAAAGAAATTGTTCAATTTTTCATTGAACGGCTGCCGAAATCTGGCTATCCCATTGAATTGTACGTCATACTGTGTGTGTAAAATTTACAAAAGTAAAATTTGGAACACTGCTTTTAAGGTGCTATGCCGCACAATTATTGAATGCAAGAGTACTTCTATGCTTACTTTCAAATTGGTAAAGAGAAGCTCCGGATTGTCATCAATTTCAGCATCTGCGGTGGAAGCAACGCTTTCGCTTTTTGAAATTGTGCCATTTCTTATTACAATATCAACTCCACCTTCGTTTATCCATTCTTTACGTGGATGTACTATTGAGAAGTTGGCTGAAACTCGTACGTTGGTAGGTATTCCAACACGTATCTGAAATTTACTTACGAGTTAATTATATAACTCGATAAACTCGAGGACGTGAATGAATGAGTTCATGTTTATAGTTTGAAACCTGATTTCGCACTCACCATTGCTTTTGTCGATGAATCGCAACCCAACGAATAAGAAAATGCCAACCTTCTACTTTCGGCATAAGGGCTATCGTACCAGTGAGACACACTTATGTTATGGAAGGTAATGTACCCCTGTTCTAAATCATATTTAAGCAGCGCCTTTGGAAATACGTAACCTGCTGTTGTTAATATTAGAGGTATGCTATAGCTGTAATAATTATTGGGAAAACTTTTTATTTCGTCGACGATTTTTTTCTGAATTTTTTCATTGGCGTCGATGCCCGATAGTAATAAATCTTGAATCGAAACGTTATCCAGCGAGTCTTGCGCGGGAGCAACGGTAGTTGTTTTTATTCCTTCAGTGCTCGTATTTGTAGTAGAATTCACGGGCGGTAGAGGAACCACAGTTGATGTTGATGGTAAAAGTTTAGAGAAATTCGAAAGAGCAATATCTTCAATTTCATCGTCACTTCTGATTCCATCTGATCAAGTTAAAAGTCGACTTCAATTTGATGTAATTGTAATCATAATTCGTATACTAACGTAATTATCGAATTATCCGGGGAGGTATTCCAACCAATGGAAAAATTTCGAAACGAAACAAGAGTGTATAAAAAGAAAATGGAAAAGTACCCTTATAAGTTATAACCAAAAATTCAAGTGCTGAAGTATCTACGTAGATATGTATGTATTTGCATACCGGCTAAATTTTGGTGAATTTTTAAAAATCAAAATGAGAATTTTCTACAGAAATGTAGTTTTGGTACTCCAGAAAAAAAAAATGCAAAAATACAAAAAACGAGTGGGTGAGGGGGACACGAAAGAGGTGAAAACGTGAGCGTGCCTGCACTTTTTTATTTTCTGAAAAATAACTCTCCCCTTCCAACTTTCACAAAACCGCATGAATTGTAAATATTACGTATTTGAGTGAGCAACTAACTTACCTAAATGGAAAATAAGTAACGCTGCAATGAAAGCTGGAACGAACTTCATATTTTAAATTTAATGTTGAATTGTTCGCGTCAAACCATAAAGTGTGGCGATCAGCGAAACGTTGGAAACGAATTCTCAAATCGCCGTTATCGCTGCATATTTTTCATTGTTCGTAAGTGTTCTTATCGATGTGAATAATTAAATTCACGAATGAGGCGAAATAATTTATAATTTGAGTACATATATGTCGCCGCATTCCAGTCTTTCGTAGATACGACCACTAAGTACATGGCTGACGGTTATCATTACGCTGAGTGTACGTTTCCGTACGATATGATATTGGATGATTGCTGTCTTTTCAAATGAATTGTTGTAATTGTTTCAATTTTGAAAGATACAGAGGATATTGTTATCATTAATTATCAAACTTGCGAGAGTTGTCTGAAATGAAAGCAAATCGGTGCTCGCGCCCTTGTGCGAATATTGAAGACACTTGGACCAGGACTTGGCCCACAATAGAAATGCGCGCACAAGGGAAATACCCGATCTGACATAGAAATTTTGCAACCAAAACAAAACAGATCGATAAAGGAGGTAAAAGTATCCCCTAAACCAAAATTTGGGGCGCTAAGCTTCACTCCCTGGTTTTTGGGGAATTTTTGAAAATCGAATTTGGGCATACTTACCAGTTAAAAATGAGAAAATTTTACGTAGTTGAGTTAAAGGTCTAAAATTTAGTTTACCCTGTAATTTTGATCCGTCAAATCGATTGGAAGTGGTTTCGAGCCATTCTGAAGTCTCTAGCAAATTTTGGAAATTTCCACTTTCCAGTTAATCAAAAGCTCTCCAAAATCTGCAAAAGTTCACTTTAGCACGTACGATGCATATTGGTGCCCCACTCGACCGATTACGACGATTTTTTCAAAAATCCCAGAGTGTCAGCTTGGAGCTAAAATTTTATCCAGCCGTTTCATTTTGAAAAAATGATATATTCTCGAAATGCAACCGTGTCGACGAAAAAATCTGTGTAGGTAATTTGGTTCACACTTTAATTTCGACCCTCCGAATCGATTGGAAGCATACGTGGTAAGTGAGCTTTTCCAGATTTTGAAAAACTTTTGATTAACTGGAAGTTCTCAAAACTTGCTGAAGGCGCCAGAACCATTCAAAACTGCTTTCAATCGATTCAGAGCGTCGAAATTAGCGTGTGAATCAAATTACAGATCTTTTTGCCACCGCGTTCGTATTTCGAGAATATTTCATTTTTGACTAAATCAAACGGCTGGGTAAAATTTTGGCTCCGAAGTGACACTCCAGGATTTTAGAGAAAAACCATCTTAATCGGTTGACTGGAGCACGAATATGCATCGATTGCATTTATGCATGCTAAAGAACTTTGGCAGATTTTCAAGCATTTTTGATGGACTGGAAATTTCCAAAATTTGCTGGAAGCTCCAAAACAACTCGAAACCACTTCCAGTTGATTTGGCGGATCAAAATTAGAAGGTAAAATAAATTTCAGACCTCGAACTCAATCGGTGAAACCGAATTGGTTCCCGTCACGCCTTTTTATACCGAATTGGTTCCCATTCCTCCCTTGGGGGTGATACCGAATTGGTTCCCGGTACCCGCCCCATAAAGTACCGAATTGGTTCCCATCACGTACGCAATAGATTTGAACTGTGTAGGTACATTATGCATAGGTACTGCGTGTGTATGCGTTCACCGAAGCTGCAAGTGCTTCTTAAAGATCGACGCCGCCGGAGGGAAAATTATAGAGAGTCAAATTGAACACGCACACGGCAGTACTGACGAGAAAATTTTACGAATCGGGACCTTAATAGAAATTCAAACTAAAACTTATGTTAAACTTCGTTCCTCGGTGACTTCTCGCCTCGCAACCGCGAAAAGTAAATTCAATAATGAGCGGATCGTCGAGTACAGAAACAATAAAATTTCACGAAAACAGTATGTTCGTGCTGTCTGTTTTAAATTCTTACCCCTGCA
>FIZT01010735.1:0-12564 GCA_900065295.1 Paracoccus marginatus | reverse complement strand
TTTCGACCCCCTGGTAGCAGTCTGAGTTTTGATCCAAGGAAGATGGCGATGGTCTGGGAAAATGCAGAAACTCAAATTGCACCCTTCAAGTTCTAAAAAGGGTTTCTCACGCCATTTTCACTGGATTGGAACCAATGAAAACATCATTTTTTTCAAAAGGAGGTGCACTTTGAGGACCTCCTGCTTCTCTCCCCTTGTACCTAGGGGGCTCAAAATTTTTTTGGGACGTCCCCCACTCAAAGTAAACTACCTCACTGAATTTGGTCAAAATCCAAGGTATGTTTTTTATTTCACTCCACCCTAATGTACTTATAAATGTTTCGCATCAGAAAACTTTTGAAATGATTTCAAAATAATTTTTGAATAAATTTTGATAAAATTTTGGACAAAAAAATTGAGAAAAATCTAAACAAAACGTGGGGACCTTTTTTCGATGAAAATTTCAAAATGTTTCAAAAATTTTGTGAAATCATTTTTAAAACAACTTGAGCAACTGACAAATTTTTTGGGAATTTTTTTTTTCAAACTATGAACGTAGCAGGTTTTTTTAGATTTTCACTGAATTGTTGGATTTTTTTTCATTTTCATGAAATAACAACTAGTTGATGAATACTCATATCAAAAATTTCAACATTTGTCAAAGATATGAAATTTTTCAAATTTTTAAAAATCCATAATTTTTTTGTTTTTTTTTTCAACTCGGAATTTTCAAAAAAATGAATTATTTCAATTTTTTCAAAATTTCTCCAAAGAAACGTTTTTTGGTGTAGAAAAAAATAAGTTGGTATCAAGAATTTCCCACAATTTGAAATAAAAATCGAAGAAAATCGCGAAATATTTTTCTTTAGTTCATCATTTAAAATTCTCATTTTTTAATACGCAAGCTTAAAATTTCCCTTGTTTTGAATTATTTTTACAATTAAGAATTTTTAAAAAAAAGTCAACTTTTCTAGAGCGTTTGTCACAGGCATCGAAGTGAATAACTTTTCCAGGGTGTTAGTTACTTTTTTTGGCCTAAGTCACTTTATCTAAAAGGTCACTTTGGTTGGTCACTTTTCCCCTCAGAAGTCACTTTTTTCCCCCAATTCCAAACAAAAATTCAAATTTTCACGTAGAAATTGCAGTTTAAAAAAAAAAAACTCAAAATTTTTGCCCTCGTTTCGCTCGAGCCTCAATGCTGTATCTTTTATATTTTTGAAATTTTGGTTGAAAAAATTTATTTGCTCTGAAAATGACACTTTTGGGCTGAAGCCCCCCCCCCCCCAAAAAAAAAAAATAATAATAATAATATAATTTGAATCAGAGATCAGCAAAAGGATAGTTGATACACTTTACAGCATAACGTTACATTCACATTCACAATATAAAGTCAAGGTTGTTCGCGAGAGAGAATGAGAGAATGCACAAAAACTGTCACAAATCACCAAAAAATCAAGTTAACGTCACCCTGAACACTGAAATAATAATATTTTGACCTTTGGAAACATCTATTCTGACACTATCCTGTCACGACGCGACATTGCTCTCACAACGAAGTCAATAATGATGTTCACGAGTGACGAGAATACACAAAAACAGTCACAAATCACAAAAAAAATCGAGTTAACGTCACCCTGTACACCAAAATAACAATGTTTTGACTGTTCAGAACACCTATTCTGACACTAATTTCAAAATAAAGTCACATGCATGACGCTTGCGAAATATTAATTACAATAAATGTTCTAAAAACGACGTATTAATTGGACGATTGACTTCATTTTCACAGTAAAGTCAAGGTTGCCAATGACAAATCCTTCATACTAGTTACCTATATAACTAGAGGTGTTGAAATGTAGGAATTGTGTTTTCATTTCTCCCTTTTTCCCATTCTTCACTCTTCAACTTCACTGGCGAACTACGCATTTCAAAAGAAAATGTATTGAATGAGAGTTGTAGAGGATTAAAAATTTCCTTTGCATGGTAAGCCATCAGATTTTTCCCAGCAGGTAGTGTTCAGCGGATACGTTAATTACAAAATTAGGATGCAGCTTTGTTTGTAGGGTATCCTTTAGGATTTTTTTTCTTTCATATTTTTCAATTTTGAGGCCAAACTAAACCTCCTAAGGGAAAATGAATAGGATTGAAATCATACAGAATGTTGGCTGAAGTTCACATTTCGTCCATTATTTTTAACAAATTTGTTAAATATTTCAAAAATTTATCAAACTTTCATTTTTAAATGAGACAGTCCATATCAGTCCACTGAAAAATTGATTTTGAAATGCATATATTTTTTAAATTAAAATCTGATGCTGTTCAACTTCAAAAACATAAGCTACAATGTTGGAAGGAGAAAGAAAACGAGAAATTTTTCACTTCTTATGCTACATCGCGCACTTATGTGTATAGTGTTTCCGCAACAGGAAGTGTATTGTGTATAGCAATCACATTCGCGTGTAAAATTCTTACAGTACTTTTCCCCATTTCTGTACGCAGAAATTAACAACTTAATTAAACGGCTGCATAAGATCAAAGTACTAGCAATTTACCTTCTCCCTTCGTCCGCCTTCTATTCTCGATGTATCGAGTTTGAATCGGAAAAATTTCTTCACATACTGAAAATCATGATGTAATGAACAAATCGTTTACAGTACCCACTCTGACGGGGCATTACTGTGGTGCTGTGTATACTTACAAAAAAAAATGAGAGTAGGTACAAATACATTGTTTACAGTATACGTATTTGCATTATAATGAAGGTGTTACAATAGTACCTATACCGTTCAGTGATTTTAATTCAAATACTTTTCAAATTAACTATCTGGAGTTTGCAGATAAAAAGTGTCACAGACATACATACAGGTATCTTTTATGAAAATAATTTCGGTACTCACTGGTTTATAATTTAGTGGAATAGGAAGTCGCATACTTCTACAAATCCAATTGAATTGACTGAAGTAAGAGTATTGAGACAGAACCATAATTACAAAATTTGCTATGTTTATTGACACAAAATAGCCTGCACTTTGTGACATTAGAAAGGCAGGGGATGTGATATCGGGATACGCAAGGTCACAAAATTGGTTTCCACCTTTTTTATAAATCATTCGAGGATTTAAAATTTTGAAATAAGCTGGGATTTTTTGATTTTTCAGAAATTTTTTGCAAAAACTTTTTTTGGTGAGACTTTTTTTTTTTAAATTTAATATTGATTTCAATTTTGATTTTTTTCCAAATACTTTTCTTTTGGATACTTTTTCATGAAACAATTTTTTCAACTTTCCAATCAAAAGAGCCCTAATTATCCAACTGAGAAAACACTTGATGCATTAAAAGAGTTTCAAAACCAAAATCTTCGATGCCTGAGAGGATTTTTCAAATTGTAGCCTGAAAACAGCCAAAATAACAAGAGTGCTGTCCCTATATGCAGCTGTAGTTGGTGAAATGGATCTTCTTTGTGAATTCAAATAGATTACAAATTTTCAAGCCTTTTTTTTGCATACTTTTTCAACCAGTCAATGAAATGAGGATATTACCCCTTCCTGTAAAATTTGAGCCAGATTTCTAAATCGTATAAACAATGGTCATTTAAACTGAAACCCTCGGTGAATACTCTGCCGCAGCACTTGAATATTCAAAACGTGTTCTACCGTTTGACGAAACCAGGATCAGTCAAGGTATAGGTGTAATCGAGCGTAATCAAGTTTGAAAGAAATTAATTTCGGTACGTTTAATATTACATATTTAAGAACGCGTACGCGCATAAAAGGCAAGTAAGGTATACCAAAAATATACCTATAGTAGTAATGAAAAGACCCATCGGAATGAAATGCCTATTGCTCTACTCGCATCACACCGTACACTCTCTCAGCTCCACACTCCAGCTCGCATCATAGTGGAATTGGAACGCCGACACCAACACTGCCTCATGTACATACATACTTTTTTCACCACAGTCCCTTTCCTTTATTGATACCGGAACGTGTTCGTGTTATAACCTTGAAAAAACTCTATATTGCCGTAATCGTGATACCATCTTCATACACATAGTGCCGGCTCTGGCCGCTCTGGCTCAGTTCTCTTTTCAGTTTCAAAACACGCGTTATTCTTATTTCTGTCCGCATCTCGCGAGTTATTTAATTGGAATTCCGAAACTAGACGGGTTAAATTTACCCGAAAAGGTACACTGTTTTAAGGCCGCTTCAGGAAATCAGCGTTGATCGCGTTTCCGAACGTCGATAGTGCTAATCTCGATCCGATGTACATATTTCAGATAAGAAAAAAAGCAGACTAAGATCGAATTATTTTTAAAAGCTTGGTATTGGCGAAGTCCGGAACTGACAGACGGTGATTTTAGTGGCACCGTGCCCAAATCGTAGCCCATATACGCGAACTGTGTCATCGCCAATTTTGAATTTCGAGCATCGATGGATCAGTGGGTGATGATATTTCGAAATTTTTGTTTCATATCGGGTCAACTCCACTCAGGGTGTGTTATTTTGTATATTTTCAGGCTTTTTAGAAGCATAAGGATAAGAGGATTAGCTTTACTTGGTTCTCGTATTTGTTTCGAAAGGTTTTGGCCAAACTTCTAAGAAAATCAAAAATTTATTAAAAATCATTAAAAATGATATGAAATTTTCAAAACAAAAGTTGTTGAAACGTGGAAAAAAATGATAAAATTCCAAAACATCTCGAATTTCTCACTTCTCACTTTCTTACTTTCACTTCTAAAATATTTCCCATTATCTTTGCTGGATCCCCGTAACTCATAAGGTCTAAAAATCATACACCTAAACCTCCTCAAACACTTCTCGAGCCTTTTATTAGAATAAAATCACGCACCTCTTGCACTATATGCTCAGCCTTGCTAATCAATATCAATCGCTCGAGCCACGAGCACGTGTTTCAAAATCAAAAGAATGAACATACTCGCTTCAAACATTTGTCAGCTCTCAGATGCCAACCCCGCCGAAAGGGTTAATACATACTTGGCGGCCGGATGCCAACTACAAAAGCGCGCCAAACAGAGACCCCCGATTGTTCCACCATTTTGTAAAATTACCCGCTTAAAAATGGCGAATCCAGTTTACAAATCGCGTACACCGTATTCTAGTATCTCCAATTATAATCAACTGACCAAACGAACCCTCTACCAATAAGTCGCCTGCAATTCGCCATATTCTAATGCACAATCGTACTCGAAATAAAACCGGTATTACACGCACACACCCTGATTAAAAAATACCGCTACATTTTGGGGTACTTGAGGCGAATTTCCTTCAAAACAGCACGCAGTCCTACACCAAGACACGAGTCAAGTCCACTTTCTAAATCGACGTAGGTCTAGGTACCTAATTACCTATTGATGGGCCAGGACCATCCATGCAGGAAAATAGTCTCCAAACAATGTCCTTTCTTAAAAACCACCGTTGATCGTTTCCTTTTTGAAAAAAAAAAACATAAAAAAAAATAAGATCAATCCCACAATAGGGACTGGTTCCAAAATCATTCATTCTTTCCACTCCGAAGGATATTGAATAGGATTTTCGTACGTTTCGCAGACACAAGATCATCAGGATCAGGCGCCTCGCAGCACACACACGCATCCTGCCCATGCATACATAAATTCGATAATTAGCCTGTTTCTTTACGCAGCAGCAGCGCACTTGCTGTGTATTCTCAAATCTATACAAATCGACGAGTCGAATGCGAGACACTAATACGCGCCCAGCGAGATAAATAGAGCTCGACGGTGTGCAAATGAAGCAAAAAAACGCTCCGCTCTATTGGAAAATTTGCTGCTATTGTCAATGGCGAAACCATCCTGGCCATATCAGTCTACCAAGATATGGATAATTAAACATCTTTGTCGAGAGATCATTTATCCACTGGTGTAGTCGAACAGCCATCAACCAGCTACAAAACTATCGCTTCTGCACTACATTTTATTTTTTCCTAGCCGAGAGTATATAAAATTCGTCGATGTCGATTATTCTACATTGCTCGAGTATTTCCGTTCAATTTTCCAACTGACTACGACGAAGGGATGCTCTTTTGTAAGTTAAAAGTGGCTAACTTTATTTACTGAAAAAGATGAATTTACCCCGAGTCGAAACTAATAGAACGAAGAATTTCGGGAATTTGAAAAAAAATGACTCACTGTTGAAAATTCTGCCTCAGGATAAAAAATTACTGAAAAGGAAATTTTTCAAGATAATCATTTTTCAATCTAAAAATTGCATTGGAAGTTGGGCTCGATTGCACTAGACAAAAAATTTCAGAAAAAATTATTCCAAGACTGGAAATGTTTTTTTTTTATTCTTGATAGACTCAATTGCACTGGGCAAAAAATTTTGGAAAAATTATTCCAAGACTGGAAATGTTTTTTTTTATTCTTGATTTCTTTTTTCAAATCAATCCTTCCCAAAAAATAGTTTGAAAATTGAAAAAATGTCTTTTTTCTGATCGAGTCCAATGAAAATTCCCTCATTTTTTGGGGAAGCGGTAGGCAAAAATTGAGAAAATTCATTCTCGAAATGAAGGTATGAATTTTTCAGTCGAGATAAAAATTGTGAAAAAAATGATCCAAAGATTTGTCTTTCAAAAATCAGATGTTTTTCCAATACCTCAAAAAATAAGATTTTTCTTCAATCAAAATACAATCATCCCTTCCCTTCACCGACAAAACAGTGACTGAAAATTCATATCAATAGACAATCTCATGCTCTATCCAAGTAATTTCGATATTTTTCTCGACGAATCACACCTCATTTCACTACCTGAGCCAACTTCTAAACCGATAAAAAACCGTTTGAAAAAATTCTTCCGTTCGTGACTCACGAGAAAAAAATTTCCCTATCATTTCCAAGGTAAAATTTACTCACTTTGGTACAGTTTGTAAGCTCTATGAAGGCACTGAAGCCATGCTTTTACAACTTAGCGATCTGCGTTGGTTTCAATTAACGCAAACATTAGGGTGTCTAGAAGTACATAATATTTCGATTGTAGATTGACGAATGCGTTATTTTGCAGCTGCGTCACCGAACAGCTTCGATACATCATCACCACTTCGACTGACGTAAAAATTAGATTCCTTATTCGTATATGTTTGTGGCGATTTGTAGGCCACGTTGATAGAAACTTAACACAATGTATTCGCCTACCGGTACATTTTGATACGGCTATATTGAACCAGATTTCTGCCCGGTAATAAGTAGGTAGCTAATTACTCGACTGTACGCATAAACGGTGCGATAAAATATCGCGATAAAAAACCAAGTCTAATCTAATCGAATCGAATCATAACACATAAAACATACGATACCGGAACGTGCACGATAAGTGACTCGGATCAAGCATGCGTTCAAACCGGTAACGTACGAGCGAACTGGACGGAATATTCGGCGAAAAGGATTACGATTACCGTACTTGTTGCACGAACGTATACCATACCATATTCAACCGCGTAAATGGCTTTTAGCGCAAAAAGGAGGCCCAAATTAAGGATGAGATGAAAAACCGTTAGATATACGAAGCATTTAATTAAAATATACGCGAGTATTTCATACCTATTTGTATTATCTTGCACCATGCTTGGCATTTGGAATCCTTGTGGCGAAAATTTTGCAATTTTTTTCTCACACTTTCGCACTGCTCTAAACACCGACACTGATAAATTACGGCACGGAGTGCGAAAAAATTTCCACAACGGCGTCGAACGTAGTACTAAAAACGCGCACTACCACTGCCTCAGCCTTAGCGTCATCCATACACACAGATCACGTTCTAAAACAAGATACGTATATACTACACTACACGTAGGTATACCCCGTGCACCGGAGAGCGCGCCGAGCCGGTATTCAATTAAAGACCGCACCACTCGCCCCTCTTAAAAAATTTCATTTAAAAGCGACCCTTTTGTCAGATACAGTGTTTCTTAAAACTACTCCCGATCCTGCAACCAAACCACCCCGTATTTACCTGGATTTTTCATCTTTTGCTCGGCTCGGCTCGCACGCTCGCTCTGTCTCTGTCGCGTCTCTCTCGCCATCGTCAGCCTCTTCAAGGTTCTTCGACGGTCCGCGCTACCGCTTCGGCTCCTCCGTTTATATCGACAGAACCAACGTCCGATACGACGCGAAATACTAATTTAAATTTATATATCGACCAATGTATCGCGGTTTATTGACCTGCAGTGATTTCCAAATTATAGGAGGGTATAAATTCATAACTGCGGGAAGAGGTTCGAGTCTGATGGTGTGCCTGCCTGTTGAGTCGTTTTATCGAGGTTTCTTACGCGCGTTATTTTTCAAGCCGCTTTAATGAATAACGTGTCTCGGTTTTGGGGCTAATTAGCATTTTTAACGCGAAATTAAAAAGCGTTAAGGAGAGAAACACCAGACGTTACATCGGCCTATTCGCTTTATTGGTCGTTAAAGAAAGATTCAACCCTTAAAAATCGTCGTTTTACAAAGTACGAATTTGTTATTGGAAAATGAATGGGTTCTATCCACAAAAAGGGGAGAAAATACTCACTTCAAAAGAAATTAAAATGTTTACAAAGTGGTCGAACTGTATTTTTAGCTTAACCAGCCAGGGGTCTCATGACTTTTGAAAAGAGAAGGGTCTCATCCTGGTGGAAACCTCCGAAAAAAATTCCAAGTCCAATTTAAAAAGTCAAGCTATCGGAGGTTTCCTCCAGGAAGAGTCCGTTCGTTTAATTCAGAGGTTTCCACCAGCATGAGACCTCCGGCCGGTTAATTATGAAATTTAAAGTCTAAAAACCACGGAAATTGATTTAAAAATTAAAAAAAAAAAATGCAAAAGAAAAACTGACGAAAAAAAAATATAAAAAATCGTCAAAAAATTCATAAACACTGGGAAACCTAAAACCACCCACAAAATTCATGCACTGAAACCTAATATTCACTCAAACACAACCGCAGAAAAATTCGAACAAGGAATCGAGATATTTCAAACCCCAATCGAGTAATTTCTATCAACATCCGAAGTCTATTCGAGAACTTTACCCGGCACCGTTTCCCCATTACAGCGTTTTCTCGTCGAGCAGGTACTCGTAATTTAGCTACAGCACACAGCACAAGCACACGTTTCATCCGGCCAAGTTCATACGCTTTTGCATTTCATATACTTGAGTAACAAAAATGCGGTTTATTCGCCAAATATACTCGTAATACTTATAACATATAACCTGCTATCGCACCTGTTTCACGTTCGTAAGTGCAACCAACGTCGTCTCGATACGTCTAATTCAGGTGTTAGTCATATCGCATTTGGTTAACCTACCATTCGTGCTTGTTTTTCATACCTACCCAATATTAGGTTATTTTCAACAAAACTGCCGACTTCATATTAATTCTATCGATTCGAAAGAGCGCATTTATTGAAATTCCAATTACGTGATGCAGCATGACATCGGTCGCCATGCAGGCCACGAGAAGTGAAAATTGAAGAATCTCTTTATCCGCGAGTTGAAAACAGCAAGAAATTGAGAAATACGAGGAGAAAACAAACTGGTTCTCAAAATTCTACGCGGGCAATAGCAACCGTCGAAGGTATAACTCCATTTTGAGAAATGTGTTTTGTGAATTGTGCATTAAAAAAAAGCAACCCAACATCCGATCTAATATTCGCAAAGTGAAATATTTTCCTGAATAAGTATACGTGTATTGTAGGTTAGGTACAGCGCCCAAGGTACTTGAATTCTGCGAGATTAGCTCACTCAAAAGGCAACATATGATATGTACTTGAAAAGCAAAGGGGTAAATTGAAGTACTTGGAGATTTACACAAAAATACGTCAACTCGTTATTAAAGAGAAAAAAATGTTCATCAAAAAACAAAGAAATGAATGAAACATAAAAGGGTAATATGAATCGAAGCTGTTGTAAAAAAAGCGCGAGAAAAGAAGACGGTCTCAATGGCGCACAGAAACGAGATATCTACTCTCTCAATTAGAATCAGTGAAAAATTACTGGAAAAAAAGTCAGAATTGCACCACAGGCAAATCGGTGAAAAATTACTGAAATTTTTGGTGAATATTTGCTAATTTTCCAGCCAATGTTACGAAAATCACTGAAAAATCAGTGAAACTCGCAGAAAAATCGGTGATTTTTTTCACTGATTTGCCTGTAGTCCAGTAAAATTAGCATTTCATAGGGAAAGACTTGGCGGCCAACCGATTTTTCGCTCTAATGGTCAATTCCGATGCAATAAAAAAAAATAAAATAAAATTTAAAAAATTAATAAAACAAATTAAACTTGAAAAACTCATTAAAATTATATCCAAATATTCAATTAAAAATAAAATTATAAAATTAATAGAAGAAAATTCTAAATTACCTCCTGAAATTAATTCAGACGAATCTGAGGTGTTCGGTCGCGTCTGGCCCCTGGAAGTTCCCCTAATTGTGGATCTTTGCCCCCAAAATCTGGTTTTTGACCTATATCTCCTCAAATATTGGGAGAAGGTCAAAAATAGGATCTATAAAAGGTTGATCTACGCAAAATTTCCCGTCAGATGACATATCAGTGACATTTCTAATCCCAAGAGGGGTGGAGCTATCGCCATGTAAAGTAGAGGGGTTTTGAAAAAATTCCATGAATTGCGACAATAATGCCCTAAATATTGATCGTAGCAGAAAAAAGTTTGCATAGAGTTTTAATCTACTCCAAATTTCCTATCAGATGACCTTTCAACGAAATTTGTAACATCAAGGGGGGGGGGTGGACCTATCGCTATGCAAAGATGAGGAGTGCGCTGAAAACTGCATATTTGGGACAAAATAATGGCTATTATTAGTGATAAAAGAAGGATGAAAGTTGGTGTAATGACTGTCGAGACCAAAATAAAATTTTAGAGAACAGGAGTTTTTTTTTAAATTCCATAGGGGGCAAGGGGGAGAAACTTTTGAGGCACCTCCCCCCACGTGCAGCAAAGGTGGGCAAATGTGACGTTCTTGGGATCAATTCCATATATTATATTTCGACTTCCCTGAACACGAATATGTAGTTACTTTCGATGTCCGATCACTGGAAGTACCCCAAATTTGAAATCAAAAATATCCCCCCCCCCCCCCCCCCCCCCCCAACAAAAAAAACTCCTAAAAAATTAAAATCGTTTTTCACCTTCGAAAAAAAATCTTCCCAAAGCGTTACGAACTGATTGATACTTGGTAAGATATTTTGTGTAGAATCCGAAGCCAACTACGATGATTTTTCAAGGTTTATAGCTTAAAATGCAAATAAGCCATCTCGTAAATCCAATCGAACGGCGGCGAACGAATCGCAGTAAGTTTGGCATGGAAACTGATCCGATGAAACATTCCCTAATGATCTCGAACGAGTAATTTTTCATTTATACCGAAAGGCTCGTGCGCGTATCCCCTAGAGAAGTTTATTTAAAAAAATAAAATCGTAACTCATACGGAAATTTTGCGCTTTTTTCGCTCGATTATTGGGTATTATATTTTCAAAGGATTTATTTACAGTATGCGTACATGTTCCGATTATTAAACGTATACATACCACGTTTACGAGCAGATTGAAAAAGAAAATACTTTAGGTATGCGCTTTTTGAATGGAATTTCGAAGAATTTCAATACCAGGGGGAAAAATCGCGTCGTTCTACGTACATTTTATTCGCTTATTTTTCACCACCGCTTATTACTTTGCATTCAAAAGGTCGCCAGGATTTAAGATGATAATTAAGCGAAAAACAAGCACGAGCAGTTGATAGGGTGTTTGTCAAACAGCACTTTTATGCATAAAGAACAACAATGGAGATTTTATCGTTTAATGCGATATTAAATTTTTAATAAGAAACCTCTGGCTTTGTTCCAGAATTAGCGGGTATGACTTTGTTTGTACCCACGTGTCAAGTCTTTTGAAAGTTTAATTCAAACGAACCGTTGAACAAAATTGTACAAGACGATTAAAGATATCTAGTCGTTTTAGCAGGTTTTTCGAGTCTCAGGGTTGAGAAACCTCCAACATGTTGCGTGATTTTTATTTTAGTGATTTTTACTAGGTATTTAAAAAAAAAAAATTTCGATGCTCAAAAATCTAAAAAATTGAAGAATTTTTTTTAATCGAAATTAAAATTGTTTTCAGATAATTACAATATAAAAAAATCAAAAAATATCTACTTGAGCAAATTTTGTTCAAAAAATTAAATTTTTAAAAATTTTTATTAATAAAAAAAATGAATGTCCTATTTTATTTCATTTAATGCTCCAAAACAAAAAAGCAGGGATGAAAAAACTAGAACTGGAACTGGAACTGAAAAAAACTGTGGAACTGAAAGGGAAAAACTGGAACTAGAACTAGAACTGGAACTAGAATTGTGAAAACTGAGAACTGAAAACTGGAACTGAAAACTGGAACTGGAACTAAATGCAATTTCAGCTCCAGTTCCGGGGGGGGGGGGCACAGGGCTAATTAAGGTTTTTACCACTTTTTTATCACTTTTTCAATCAAGACTGTGAAGCAAAGCTAAAATCTGATGAAATTTTTAAAAAATAACATTTAATTCATCTCAAAAATCGAAAAAAATGAAATC
>FIZT01010730.1:0-30397 GCA_900065295.1 Paracoccus marginatus | reverse complement strand
CGACACTCTAAACAATATTAAGCAAAAAAACCTTTGCTGGAAATTATTTGCGGGTCCACCTTGTATATCTACTAGACTAAATGATTTCGAATAATAATAAACTATTCCCTCCCCCCTTCCTCCTACCACTCTGCCCTATCGCCCATATTCATTTCTTTTTTTCAGTTAAGACCCCCTCCTTAATTTCATCCTGGATACGCTGCTGGATTCAGTCAAATCAGTTTTCTAAAAATTTAAAAACTTCATGAAAAAACTTTGTTGGAACATGAATTTCAATTTTTTGATGATTTTTTCACGAGTGGATGTTGATTGGATTTTTTTCATTTCTTCGACCAAATTATTCGTTTTTAATCAGCTTGAGGCAAATTTTTAATCTCTCGTTACATGATATTCATTTTCGTCGTGATACGTACCGAAATGTTCAATCCAACCACCTCCCCCTCGACCCCCTCCCTCCGCCTTCAAAAAAACGTCAAACTAGTTCGCAGCATAAATTACTCATCACGTAATGAAAGAAAAACGATAAATATGCGGTAAGGTAAATCTTCGATCGAGTTTGCAACATTGTTAATTGCATGTAAAATGCATTAAAATCAAGTCGAATAGTCTGCCGATAATGCATACATATTCATAGTCGCGGAATTCGATCCCAACGCGTTCAAGTACGTAACTGGTTTGATAAAAATAGTACTTGAAACTCGGCACAGACGACTGGGACGCAACCGCGACGCATCGGGTAAAGCGTTCCAATTCAAATTATTTACCCAGAAAAATTTGCATTTTATTTGCAAACACGCTCTAAAAAAGGATAAAATTTGTATCAAACCGAATACATATAATAACGTTGCTCTCGCGCGTCTGTCGTCGACTTATGGATTTTCATTTCTGCCGATTCATTTCGTCAGCGTTTTATTTTACCAATTATTCGCTGACACAATTTCAACGCTCATCTTTGCGGTTGAATTTAATTTTGTAAACTCATCGAAAATATTATTTTCCAAAAATCTACCCACGCAATGCGGTGCATGCGGCGTGTGAAAGTTCATTACTAAAACTTCAGCCTCTCGTAAACTGCAACCGAGTCATTAACTTTAATCGGAATCGTAATTCGTAAATTGATAAAATTGACAAACATCGTTAACAACGTATGTGAGCAAAACGCCAGCTAGGCTGTTTGCTGTTTCGCGTTTATCGTTTTTTAAACGCATGCGACCGCGAGACCACCGAAAATTCACATTTTTTTTCGTGGCCCTCGGCCAACGAATATAAGTCTAGGTGCCCTGCCTAATTTGCGAAAAAAAATGTGGTATTTTTATGAATGTTTCGCGTTCCTCTGTGAGTGCATTAATTATACTCGTAAATTGTTATCTAGTTCATGACTATATGGTCTGAACTTCAACAAAATATTATACCCACGATGTAGCTTAATAATATTACTTACTCCGAAACGTGTAACGATTCTCTTGCATTAGGTACTCGTGTCTTTAAAAAAAAAAGTATTGCGACTATTAACTAGACTATGGGTTTTATTTATAGATTTTTTTTTAATCGTATAATTTTGCACATTAAACAAAATGTCGTTCATGGGGCTTTAAGTGTAGAGTTTTTCGTTGCATCGTAGCATAAGCGTCACACATATAGGGCTAACGTTACGTTCATTAGACGAAGTCGATTTAATGGAGTATCAGATAAAGAGATAATGAATAATTTCATCGGCTAAGGTATTTCTATTCTTGTACAAAGAAACTGACGATGATTCATTTTTTTTTTGCGTAGAAAAAGAATGCGCTGGGTTTAGGTACTAGAAACTAGGTATAGAGACTAACTAGGTAGGTATACCAAGCTCATGGAGAATAGTAAAAGAAATACCTACATATTTATCTGCGTCCGACTTGAGCAATTTCCAATTAAGATTAGAAGAAAAATGCTGACCAAATAAAAAATTCTAGACTGAAGGAAAATTTTTCACAGAGTTTAATAAACTACGAGTTGGCACATTATCTATTTCAAGTGCAAAACGCCAGACAATCAACTATTTGCAAAGATATGCGAAACGAAATAAATATTACCTACATCACATTATGACACATGATACCAGATATAAAGACAACACAAATTCAAATCAGAAAGCAAATTAAGTAATCTTAAACACTGATTTTTTAATGCAAGTTCATTCGATGGTTCCTCCAAATGGCACAAACTTTACATTTAATTCAAAAAAAAAAAAAAAAAGTTGAAAAAATTTAGACTTTTTCCTCGTAGGGTAAGTATAATAATTTGATACCAAAATTCGAATGAAATAAACAAGCTGAGATGCCATTTATTCTTATGTGTGTGAAATGTGGCCATCCAAGTGTTACAAAAATATTTTTTTCAAACGAATGTGTCAAAAGATAGGGAAAAAGTTTGTACGAGCGGATTTTTTTGCGGCTGGCTCCTTTTTTTTTCAGTTCTGCGACTTTGATAAATAATTCGAGTCAGCGATTCGAATGACAAAACAACCGGATTTTCCTCAATTCTTATAATAACCCGAATAGAATCAATTCGTTACCATTTTTATCTCTCCCTCGGTGTGTACTTTTTGCTGATCCGTGTAATCCTATGACGAATGAGATATTATGTACACTACACATGCATGCTGCAGTTATAGGTATTTATCGGAAAGTTTGTACATATGATGGATACGACGAGTAGCTCATCGATGTGGTATTTGTTTTGAAGTTTTGATAGAAAAGTGAACCTCACATTCATGGGAGGATTATTACGATTACGAATACAGACAGACGGTTCTATTTACTCCATCACTCTAATGGCTCCAACAACACTTCGCGAAGAACAAATATAATGATACCTAGGTATACTCATGTCATGAGTCTAAGATGAAACCTAACTTACACTATACCTAAGCGTAAATTGGATTCGCTAAAAAATGGCGAAAAAACTTACAAGTTTTTCATTCGTGAAACCTCTAGCCCATAGATCTTTGTCTTCGGTATTCCTCACTTCATTTTCATAATTATCTTGAGAATGATACTGGTGGTAATTTCTGCTGTGTTTCTTATGACGAATCGTTCGTTTTTCGGTGGTAGTAGTGAAGTAACGTTCGCTATCGACGACATTGCCAATTCGATCGAAATTTTCTTTCATCGACTTATGCAGGTTCGACAATACTTGTTCGTTGTAAATCATAGATTCTTCATCGTGAGTATTCTGTACAGCGTGATGGTGATCTTGAAGCTCGTCGTTTTTGAAGTTGGTAACTTTCATGTATGTATCCGAAGAGTAAGCGGTTTGCGAGAAAATTAAACAAAAAGTCCATAACGCGAGGCGCATTTTAAACTTGTATGTCAGCACTTACCGTACACCGAATTCGAAAAGTATTTGCATCATTTTACGATCGACTGATTTTGGTTTATTTTAAATCACGCCGGATACGAGTACGATATTATAGTCAATAGTCGTCAATCACACGAGTACAATATACGAATTCTTCAAGAGTTCTCGAAAAACGACGGCTTTACCTGTATGAATCATGAAGATGAATTTTTTCAGCTAAGGCTCTATGGTACGGCACCGGAAATTAATTACCATCGAAAGCGGACATGCCTACTCGATCGCGAGTTGAAATACGAAAATCTCACCGACTCACCGTAAGCCTTTTCTAAAAATTGACCACTTTTCACCATGTGACGCGCAAAACTAACCGAATAGAAAAATTAAACCGCGGTTTCGTCCAAGTTTCGACGTGGTTTCGCCGCTTCGTTCCAGCGCAGGGTTGCCACAGTAAGCAGATATTTTTTCGCTAATGGCAAAAATTGTTCATTTCTGAGTTCTGACATTTTTTGATTGTTGAATACTGATCTGTTTTTCTTCGTTAGTTTTTCCAATTAAATAATCGTTTTAATTATAATGAAAAGAAATTTTATCAAGGTCACAATCAAACAAAAAAAATCATGATTTCAAGTTATATTTTTGCGAGTCCGTCGCTAGGCCCTGCTAGGCTAATGTTCCAAGGTGGTGCCATTCCATCTGCCATGCGATGAACTTCGAATAATTTTTAGAATAAACCATAAACTAATCTGAAAACTTTTTTATTTCCAATACGAACGTAGAAAAATAAACAAAATATCATATAGTTAGATTACATACAAGGGTATAACAAAAAGTCTAAAATTAATAGATAATTTTATACCTACGCTAAATGATTATTAAATTATATTTTGTTGTGCATGCATAAAGGTAGCTATAGGTATAGCATTGTTTTCAATTTCATAATTATCTTGGCAATACAAAACCAACCGATGATTTCACATTGGTAACTAGTGGAAAAGCTTTATTTTAACGTTTTATAAACGATTATTATTATATAAGTACTCACACGAGGAATATTTTTTTGGAATTCTAATTAGCGTGTTGATTAAGCTCGACTAACGACGAAGTACAAATTTTATTTGTTGGAATGATTATCTACGCGATTAGGTTAAATTTAAAAACGGCAGTTGTTTTCAATTCCAAATAAATCAGAAAATTCGAATCACATTTTTTTGCACCAATTTTTTCTTCTAGGAGGAACACAAAATATTCCAAATCTTTCGTACAACATTTCAAGGTTACTTGAACATTCTTGCTTTGAATTACGTAAAACGTAATTACGAACTTGATCTGAAACTTATGAATAAGAATTGCCAGTGCATGAACATATACTCTAAAACTATAAAATAAAGCATAGTAAAAATAAAATAGCTACAGTATTACCGCTGTTTAAAAAACAAATGAGCAAAGAGCTCAACACATTACTATTCTCGTTTTTGTTTTTTTTCAAAGCAAAAAAAAAAAAACAACAAATGTCAAAAAAAAATACTTACATTAAAGAACCAGTCATTTAAAATAAATTTTGTCAAGATTCAAAACACGACGTTTAACGATAAATGAAAGTTACATAAATAATATTCTCGAAGCGATATTGTTGATAAAAATGGGAAATAAAAGTAAAAAAAAGAGTAATAAATGTAATGATTAAAATACGGAGCATATTGTCCTAGATGAACATTACGTTAATTCATTTTCCTATCTGTTCTTCGAGCCATTCTTCAGTTAATTCGTCCAGATCCCGTATTTCGTATGATCGTGTGAGATTCGCTTCTCTCTGTAGGGCGATTTTTGTACCCGCGTACATGATTTGTAACTCCATATGACTATCTGTAATTTAATCGAGAAAAAAACGTTGTTGTAGCCAAACTATGGCGAAAGATAAAAGATAAACGAGTCTGTAAAAAACACGCCAACCTCTAGGAGTGAAATAAATAAAACTCATAGGAAATGAAATCCTGCCGTCCAAGTGTTCCATGCGATAACAATATATGATATACCGTGGCTGATGACTAGGGATCATTTCTCTTAGATCGTCCAAACTTACGTCCTAAAATGAGACAAGTCGAAAAAATGTGATTGTTAGTCTGAGCCTCTGAGTTAGGAATAAAAGAATAATATTAATCTAATTACCTCTACTTCTGTATCGACGCATATCCGTTGCTCTTCTCGGTTTACCTTTACTGTAAAAAAATTCGAATGTTGGATATGTAAGTATATCGAGGTACGTTTAGTTTAATAGTTTCCATTTAAAACACTCACAAATCAGAGCGGCGTTTGATTTACTCTTGCGGAAACGGAATTTCTTCAGAGCTTCCTTCACATCGTCATTTATATCGCAAACTTTTACATTTTGAGACTGAAACGATACATTTGATTACGATTTAGTAGTTTTTCTAGAGGTAGTAGATTACTTGGAATATTAGCGAAATAAATGGAAGGAGTTATTGATGCTCACCATGATAACGCCACGAAGTCACTTCACGTTATATTATAATAATTATGTTCGGCGTTTAGAAAAAGTAATTATTCATTTTCAAATACTCAAATACAGCACTCGTATTATCAATTATCAATTCATCAACGAAAAAAACTTCAAACAAGAACAACACAAAAGCAAAACAAAAAGTTAGTTGGCAGTGGTAGCTAAAATAGAAAAAGTAGCCATTGAGCAATGAATGAATAGAACGGAAATTTTGGCCACACCTATTTTTCATTGGACAAGCTCCTAATAGACAAAGTTTTAGATGAGGAGCGAAATAGAAGTTTTCACTTTTCATTTCAAGTCCAACTTTCCAATTCTCCACGATTTGGATTATGTTCGAGAATCACTGGATCTTCGAACACGCCCACTTTTCAAAAGTTTCTAGATGTCCATGATCGGCCTACATAAATTTCTCCAGAACTCAAATACTACCGTCGTGATTTCGAAACCTCAAATCTACAGTATTTTATTCTTGTAATCAGCGGGTAAATTTTGACATCCTCAATTTGATCACAAGCATTTTCGATTTGAAAAACTAAAACCATTAATAAATAAACATAAACCAAACCAACGCATTAAAAAACTAATGTTTATTGTATTTTTCAAATAAATATTGAAATATTTACACGAAAACAAAATGTTCATAAATTATAATCAATACACTTTTTATACAATAATCGGGTGTATGTATAATTGTATATATACTTATTCAAACAACGAAACTATAAAGAGAGGAGGGAAAAAGAGAGGGAAAAAATTAAAGAAAAAATACACGAAGACTACACCATAAAACGAAAAAAAAAAGAAAATAAAAACGATCAACTGACTAAATATGGTCGTTAGGATGTGCAGGTTCAAAAACTACTTGATCTGGGCGACATGAATGGTCGAAAGTGTCGGGGCGCAGGAGGAGAGGAGAAAAACGGCGGAGGTCGATGGCCTTGAAATCGAGGCGGCCTTGGAAAATGACCGGCGCCGCCGCCGCCAAAACGTGGGCCACCGAAATGGAGGCCCGGCCGTCCCAGTATTCCAGCAGCAGGCATACCTCGATTTTGAAACATGATGCGAGGTTCGCGAAACCTAAACAGTACGCTATTCGGAAACAAAGCGGCCTGAGCCGGAGCCGGCGGGCGATTTGTATCCGATGGTATGGCAGCGTTAGCGGCACCGGCATTCACGTCGTTCGCTTCGTCGTCGTCGAACAACGATCGCTGGTAGCCGGGCCGCCTCAACGGTATCCGCACATCGTCAGCCATCTGCCGAACACCGCCCAGCTCGTTCTTCCTGTGCACGCAAAAGAAAAATTAAATTCGTACTACCTGTAAATCCAGAAAAAGAAAACCATTTTTGTAACCAATTAGCGCATTTGGTTCGTTCGCTTACGCGTGTGTTAAAATTATTAGAAGCAGTCGTATCGACGAGTAGTACATCTCGAAAGAGATTTCAGTCTCTCGGTGCGGACTGTTTTTTTCTTCTATTCAAGACATACTACATTCTATTTTCTCGTTCGATTAGAAAACGAGCTTCGAAACTTACACTGACGCAGTTTCCGATTCAGTCGCCACCACTGCTTCGTTTTCGTCGTTTTCGATCACGCTGTCATCACCGCGAGTGTTTTCATTTTGATCTTGATGCGTTTCGAACGTATCCGGTGCGACTGATTTCTCTGCCACATCATCAACACCGTAGCCATCATCATGGACAATTTCGTCACTTTTCGTCGATTCAGATATCGTAACACCTTCGGGAACGGAAACGTTTAGATCGGTAGAAGGTGCTTCATCCTGATCATCGTCGTAAAATATTTGTTCTTTTCGGACTGGAGGAGGAGGTAGTGGCGTTTCTTCGACTGGTTGTTGATTTTCTTCGATCGGGTCGTCGACAATCGATGCTTTTTGTTCGGAGGAATTTATCGAGGGCGCAGCGGGTACCGGTGGAATAGGAATCGATTCGGTTGCCGGCACCGAATCGTCGATCACTTTATCCCAGCTTTCTTCTTCGATTTGCTTATCCCAATTCTCTTCGTCTTGCTGATCGCTCCAGCTTTCATTTTGCTGTTTGTTATTCCAGTTATCTCGCGTCGTCGTTATCGTCGTCGTCGTACCAGCGGGTTTATCCCAACTATCGTTTTGTTTATCCCAACTTTCAGCTTCGGATTTATTCCAATCGTCGGCCGGCTTAGGCGGTGCCCAATTCGACGCCTCCGTGGTTACTTTATCTCCCCATCGACTGCGTTTGCCGTTGTGATGAGTATTTTCGGTAGGCGTTTTCTCCCTACTTCGGCCTCGTTTCTCGAACCGTCTATTCTTGTCGTCGATGTTACCGCCGCCGACGCCGCCACCGTAATCTCTCCTGTCTCGATACCGATCGCTTTCTCTCGATCGGCCGCGTGGCCTCCACGGTTCCATGTCTCTAGGCGGAGGTCGGCCACCACGCGAAAAATCTCTACCTCTGCCGAAATCTCTACCGTCGTATCGATTACGTCTAAAATCGCCGCCGCCACCGCCGCCAGGACCCATGCCACCCAGACGATCGTACTTGTATCGATCGTTATTATCGTAGTTACTTTCTCTATACGGCGATCTGTCGTCTAATCGGCGATCTCTACCGTGGTATTTATCGACGCCGCTACGATCTTTGTCGAATAATCTCGGGTTACGATCGTAGTAACGATGATCACGATCTCCACCTCGATTAAAATCGTTACCGCTGTGGCGATCGACTCTATGTCGCAAGTCGTCTCTGTCGTGGTGATGATGATGACTCTTGTCCAACAGGTTCCCATCGTTGGCACCGTTTTCGTTCGTAAACGAATTATTCAATTGGCTAGAATTATTGCTGTTGCCAATATCGCCGCCGCTGCTGTTGAGTAATCGGTAATCGGTATCGCTGGATGAGGAGTCGACGCCGGCCGACGTTCCGCGATCGTCTTTGTCTGTACTCGAGTTGCTGTGCATGCCGCCCATAGCGTTCTTATTGAACTGACGCATCAGGTTGGGGAAAGTATTACCGAATGGCATTGAGCTGCGAACAAAACATAAAAACAGTCGATTACCCGCGAGCTGCCATTTTAAAAAACCATTCTCGTGCCAAATCAGCATCGAAATTTGATTCAAAAATAATTGGATTGCAGCTAGAAAACATACCCGTCGTTGCTAGAAGCGTCACTACTCATGTCGTTGGGATTTGGCGGCGTCGGCATATTCATATTCGGATTTCCGGGTAAATCGATTTTGAAATTCGGATTACCTGTTGAAAAAGTTTCGCAATAAATTAAACTATTCTCGAACAAAATTTCGTATTCGCTATCGCCTAATTTACCAGGGAAGAGGAGAGGAGGAGTAAGACCAAACGGCGGTGGTTTGAAATCATTATTGGGCGTCATGGCTGACGACACGGTAGCCAAATTCGATGATCCGTCGGGCAGCGGTATTTGCGATAAAGATGTATTCGGATTAGGTCCAGGGTTCAACATTGGTAAACCGGGAGCTAAAAAAAGAAAATTTTTGTCAAAAAAAAAGTCCAATCGAAACTCGCTAGTAGATTTTCTTCAAAAATATAACTCGAGCAATACTCACGTCCTGTATTAAATGGCGGCGGTAATCTGTTAAGCATTTGCTGAGGCGACATTAGCAAGCCAGGAACGGGAGGAGGTACACCCAAAGGAGGTAGAAAATTACCTCCTAATACACCCATAGGCGTTAGTAATCCTGCAAAAAGAAGAAAAAACAGCACTCAACGGGCGTCCACCAGGTTACACCACGATCGAAGCCTAATCATTAACCAACTACTCACTCGGAGGTAATCCAAACGGATTTAGTAAATTTGGCGGAGGCGGTAACGATCCGGGTGCCTGCGGCGGTAACGGAATACCCAACGGAGGCGGTATATCCGGATTAGGAGGCACCATAGGCTGCGGGCCGTCCGGTAACGGTATCATCTGCTCTGGTACGCCGTTCGTTGACTCGATAATTATGTCGTTAGAAGCTCGCGACGGTGATCGTTGCATGTCGTCGCCGTCGTTACTGCTCTCGTCCATGTCTGTTCCGGTCGGCGTGTACAGAGCTCTAGAAGACGCAGCAGATGCGGCTGCAGCCGGCGCAGAGCCTGGGAATGGTGGCAGCGGGACAGCGCTTCCAACACTAGGACCGGACTTGGCGCCGTATGGAAGTTTACGTTTTTCTTCGAGTAAAGCTGTAATTTAAAAGCGGTGTAAATTTAGCTCGAAAGGCTCGAAAAACAACAATTCGTAACGAGAGTAGAGAATATGCGGCTTGTATGCTCACATTTTAGCCATTCCGGCATCGTTTCTTGATCTAACATGCCACCTTCTTCGAGCAAATCGTAATCGGTGTCCGGTGTGAGTTTATTCCAAGGAATATACGATACGCCGTAGTCTACTTCCCAATAGTCTTTCCATTCTCGACCTTTCATGCCTTTTCCAGGAGCCCAAGCAATCTAATATTGTCATTGAGAAAAAAAAAATTAGAATACATTGCGTTTCAGTTTCAGTTACTTTGTAGGGCATCAGTCAGTATTTACCGTAATAACGGGTAATTTCATATTTTACACAGTCGTGTAATAATCAGTCAAAAAATGACACGACGACGTACACTTTTGAGGAATAAAAATATCCCTAGGTAGATCCATAATATTATTCTAACGGATTCGTACATTTTCAATAGTTTTACTTCTCCCTCCCCTCAAAGAACAAAAAAATCCATACAGCTGCTCATCAACACGACGACGACAGATATAGACAGGCAGTTATGACATTGGAAAATCACCAACTCGAGTAAATGAGTATGTAAAATAAATAAATACAATAGATCGATAAAAATAATACCGTTATGGATTTCCCATGTAATTTGGTATTTTTCAATTTGTGCAGCGCCCGGTAAGCATCCTGTCGTCGATTCATGCATAGAAAAGCGCATCCTCTCGGAGGAATCAAGTCGATAGAAACGATATCGCCGTACTCGCCGAATGTATCGCTTAAATCTTGTTCTTGAACTAGTTTTGATAAATGACCAACCCATAGGGTCGTACTGCAAACTGCAAAAAAAAACACACAAATCAATAAAAAAAAAAACTCAAAAAATAATAATGAAGCTAAGGCGAATGAAAAAAAAATGCACGAATGTTTCGTTCGAATTTTGTCAACCACCAAAAAATCATTTTCTCAATTTTAGCGCTCTTACCAAATTTCAAGACTACCTCGTACACTTAAAATCTAAATACATAATTCGTGTCAATAGCGAACTAACCAGCCAAGTGTTTTCTCTTGATCGGCGGCAGAGCTCGTCTGCGTCGGTCTTCGTTTCTTTCACGATCTCTGCTACGGTCGCGATTCCAAGACCTGCTACGAGTTCTGCAAAATATGCAACATTTCGAGAATTAATTAATTTCTATAAAAACGCCAACAGAAGCAAATTTTTTCACAACCTACTCACGTCACTATTACGCAATATTATCGCTAGCTCATTAAAAATGAACAAATTATAATACTCGTACCTTCTACGCGAACGGCGAGATCTTGAAGGAGTCCTAGAACGAGATCTGGATCTAGATCGAGAATACGATCTACCTCGCGATTTATCACTTGGAGGAGTGGCGATATGGTCTAAGTCGATAACTTCCAACGGATCGTTAGCAGTTTTCTCCATTACACTGCAATGATAAAAATTAAAATAAATAAAAATTCAAGTCTTTCGAGAAAACACAACAAGTACAATAATGGCATTTGGAAACAAACGTACATTTCAGGTTTGTCGTCCAAATCGTCATCGGCGGCCGCATTGGCTGCATCAATAGCACTTTGCATTCCAGCCGCGTAAAACTCGGCAGCGTTACAGTTTTGAAGGTACGCTTGCTGCTGCTGCATTATAGCTTGATTAAAAGCTTGCATTTGTTGATTTTGAAACATGCGCTGCTGCTCCTGAAAACAAGTACCGCTATTAATCAATCCGCAAATTCGGGAAAAAATTTTTCGTATCATTTGCAAGCTCACCATGATTGAAGGAAGTTGCGCATCTTGGGGTTTAGCATGCACCTGAGCCATGGACAATTGAACTTGTAGGTTATGAATTTGTCTTATTATTTCCGGATTCGTTAATAAGCTGTAAAAAAATGATACAAAAATACAACACTATAATAATACACCGCCGTCTAGACTCGCTAATCTGATACTCTAAGGCCACCCGGTTCGAGCTTTTGAAAGTACTGATATCATAACTGCCTGTTTCCCAGTGTCGTGTTATTATATTGATTAAAAATCATCCCACTACGAGTACGAATACAATATGTCGGATTCGCCGAATATTTTTGCAGTTTCTTTCTTTTCTTTTTTTTTTTTTTGCTAGAATAACACAAATTCTTACCTACGCTGTGATTCTCCCAGGAAAAGGGTGAAAGTGCACGAACACTTACCTGATTTCACCCAATCTCATTTTTTTATCTCAAAATCAATGAAAAATATCGTTTGTACCAAGCCATATCCACGCTATTTTTCATTTTAATCGGTTCCAATAAAGTTGAACTTATTTCTAGGCAATCGATAGCGAACTCACAACAACGAAAAATTTTTCACTTTTTTTGGCATAAATAAATTCTTCAACGTATTTTTACAGTGTTCAGAGCAGAAAGTTGCAGTTTTTCGAGAGGAGTGCACTACCGATAATACTTTACAATATTCTACTCAAATCTAAAACTAAAATCATTTTATGGTCGCTGTTTGCTTTTGGAATAGCTAACTCGTGGTGTCGTTAATTTCAATTATTTTAAATTTTCACGTCAACAAGCACAGCGAATTTTAGGTATCCACGTAATACCCAGCGAATGATAATACGGAAAAATTTGAAATCAATTTCGAAATTTTCGGACTAACTTATCACGTTCTTTAGTACTAGTATGTTAATTCAAATAAATAACCTGGATAAATTTTCTGCTGACTGAGTGGGTTGATGAGGAGCTTGCGTCGCAGGTCCGTCATCTTCTTCTTCTCCGTAATCATAATCTAACAGCTTACGGTCGAATTTCACCTATACAAGATAATGACATTGGATTAAAAATCGTAATTTTAACCATTCGTATTTGAAAAGACACCACACACTACGTACTTGATCATTTCCCGGTGTCACGTTGCTGGTTGCTGGAGAAGCATTAGTAGGAGCTGACGATTGTTGCAGTAAGTTGGTCAACGTTTGAAGCGACTGGATGAAATTCGGATCGAGCGCGTTTTTATTTGCAGCGCCGTCCATTCGCTGAAACAATGAGCAGGCGTTATTTCAAGAAGTATCAGACTGTAATTAGCATACTGTACAACTTATTACCGGCGTTGAATTCATCGCGCCGGAGTAAAATGAGTTCTGGAGAGGAGTCGTATCGAGACCTGTTTTAGCGGGCGATTTTTTCTTCTTTTTACCTAAAATACAGAAAACTTCGTGAATCGTGATCACAAGGCTAAACAAATACAGAACGTAAGTCCGAAAGTACAATACCAGAAGAAGGAGATTTTTTCGATGACTTTTGTATAGATTCAATTTCGTCTTTATACAGCTCTGGTAATTCTTCTTCCGAAGCTTCAGCCATAACGAGAAATTTTTTCAACAAATCATCCGGAAACACTTTATGCTTTTGCCACAAATTAATTACACGTACTAATTTTTGCTACGAAAAAGAAAGAATACTTGTATAAGTTATCAATTTACGTATTTTTCTTTTCAATACGAGCACACAATTAATGATACCTTGTCATCCTCGGGACAAGTGCAAATATTTTTAAAAGTTTGTAATAAATTTTTGGAAAATCTCGGAGCAAACACATCTTTCTCGACTCCAAACTGATGCCTGGATTGCCTTACAATAGAATCAATCACATATAAGCCTGGTATCTTATAATCTGGTCGACACTGCAACACAAATTACACATTACCATTATTAATACAATTTGGCGATAAGTAATCGACGGCATTTATGCAAATGCTTACTTTGAGAATGAATTTTTCCACTCCATGGACTACGTGTTTGTAAAATTTGACTGATTTCATAGCGGCTTTGGTTATCGCTGTCATCTTAGCTTTAGATATAGGCGGTTTTATGTCGTACAATGAAACCAACTGAAACACAATCAAAATGACGGGGATTAGTGTGATTCCTACTCCAGTACTCTATCATAAGGCGCAGCTAGAATATCATAAAATAATGCAACAACGCGTGATAACGCGACGCGACGCCTCGAATGAAGTACAGCTTTATACAAAAATTCACCACTCTGAAGACCATCATCTCACACATCGCATTCATCATTTCGGAATGCTGTATTGCAGAAATTTTATCAATCGAAAAGACGTACAGTACGAAGAAATCAATTCAACATGACATGAAAACCATGTAAATATTATGACACAGGGCATAACTTACTTCACTATTGAATGCTTTGACAACTTCCATTTTGGATTCGTCTTGAAACAAGTGAGGGTTGGGAATAGAAATGATATTCTCAGAGGCAAATTTGTCTGTAAATTGAAAGTTTTCCATCTGTTCTTTGTCACGAGAAATGTTTATGACACAATTACTTCTAAATTATACACCGCACTCATATTTGTAAAATGTACTTGAAGAACTACATACTGTACACGATGATAACATGAGACGTAATGATTACGATAAAACTACATTCGGATTAAATCAAAGTAAATTTAATAACGAAACGAGATACTTTTGGTTAGATACTTTACTGAAATTTTTAGATTCATACCAAAAATTAATGATTCGAGGTTTTGAGTCGGAGTACGTGAGTTAAGCGTACCTACACTAAATCCCAGGCCCTGCGCGAATGAAATCACAAAAAATATTTATGTGATCTGAATAAGTAACCTTCTGGTGTCATCGAAGTTTATACACCTTTAATTCATGTTTTGATGATTTTGCAATTTGATTAGGTTCTTCAACAGAAATGAACCTATCTGATTGCTCATTGGTCAACTTTGAAGTAAATATATTCTCATTGGTTGATTTAAATAAGGCGCTGTTTTCGATATTGCCTGTATTCGGCGTCGGGCGTCGCTTCTGCCGCAACTCCCGTCTCCCGTATTCATGGTATAATAATCATTTTGGAAATTGGATGGAATGAAAATGAAAGTGAGACTTCTTGCGACATGGAACACGAAATTCACGAAGTATACAGGGAATAATTAAAATCTGAGCCACCAAATTTCTTCAAACTCAGCTTTAAAGGACAAATCAGATTGCTTGTTTCAAATTTTAAAATACAAAGCAATAGAAATGAATTACCTACTTTACTTTTCCGTTCTGTAATCGCAATAATGAGAAATGTACCTACCTGAATACCAACGTAAAAACTTCACCACTTATTTTTAGAGTTTGAAAGGAAAATCGTAATACATAAAAATATTATATTTCTAAAAAAAGAATAAGTAAGTATCTATCTACACTTGATTACGTAGCGCTGTTACAGATATCAAAATTATTGTAAATAAAAAGTAAGTACCTAAAGATATCAAAGAAAAGGAGAAGCACTCAAGAACATATGAATAATTACAAAAATTAACAAATAACAAATAATAGTAAGGTATAAAACGAATGCTCAGTAACTTATAAGTTTGAATTCTGGATGTTTTTCACCGAACGCATAAATGTCGGCCAAACACTCCACTTTTTTAGAAGTTCCGTTCTTACCCAAGCATAGTAAAGGTGTGTTGAAACGCTTCTTTACCTACACAACGTAAATTAATTGAAATCAAGCAGTTCATAAAAATATTATCTGTTAAAGAAGAAATTCATTTACATCCAAATTTCTCTTGCAAGCTTCTTCTTTAGAAGGAAAGAGAAGCTGTTTCAAGCCGTCAGTTTCGGTATCATTTTCGTTGCGTTTATCCTTCACTGAGTTCGTTGATTTTGAAGTAAACTCGCGGCTATTGCGAGATGGACGCACTCGATGTTTTCCTATAAAAAGTTTGCAAAAGTAAGGAGGCCAATCTGTGGAAATCTTGATAACATGTAATTTTCAGATCTACTAAGCTACCTCTAGACGAACTGTAATATTTTTTCTCGTGAAAAGCTGCTGGTACACTACAGGTACTCAGTTTTGATGACACGGACGTCGTGGAATCAGCACTAGCATCACTTTCAAAACCATCTGTTTTCCTATAAATTAAAGAACGATAAAGATAGCGTATTGAAGTACATACCTACTTCATCACGTACGTACTTTGAAGTGTTGCGATAACGATCCTTGCTTCGTCCACGGTACGATTTTCCTCTCACAAACTTGTTGATATCGTCTACCGATTTTTTCTTTCCGCTACCATGATGAATGGCCCTGTTGAAAAAAGCATAATTATTTCAACAAGATGATCCGTATTTTTCACTGCAGATAGATGCATAAACTTTTGCCTAATTGTATCAACTATAGAAACCTAGCATCATTTAAAAACATTTGCAAAGAAGAAGCATGAATTCTCGTTATTTGTTCTAACTTCTATAAGATCACAAAAAAATGTAGATACCCAAAAGACTCGGTATCGCTTGTCTTGTCTGGAAATGAGCTGACACGCTGAAATTGAGAGAATTTTGAGTATACCGTCTCGTAATGACGTACATCAGGTAACATTAACAAAGCTCCACCGCCTTCTCCACTACTATATCAAAATACAAATGTTCCAACAATTAATAAGTCTCGTCAAAATAAATAATCGAGTACACGTGCGTCATGCGTCCCACCTACACCTTCATGTTGTTAAGTGATAACTGATTGAGCGAATGATGAATGTATTTTTTACGTGTTAGGAGAAAATCATACGTATTAGTAATAATTAGTATTTAGTACATGGCTATTTGGCTACATGCATTAATGAAAAATGCTTCTTGCGTTAAAATGAGGTTAGAAATGAACAAACGTGGGCAAATAAAAGATTAATTAGCACCTATAGATACCTCGCAGTTGGCAACTGAGGACCTTTCTCGTTAAACTTTTTATCGTGTAGTTTTTCAGAAGCTCCAATTTTATGAGGAGTTAATTTATCGATTTTATTTTGAAATCTATCGTAATCTCTAACATCAGGTAAAATCAACGATCTGTGTGACGTGACAGCGAGAATAAAATTAAAATTATGATATGCGACGATTCGAAAATAATATTTCATCACCAGAATACTAACTTGCTATGATCGCCACTTCTCTCGATTTTCGAGGAGTTGAACTGATTTAAATTTTTTACATCGGACGAAAATCTTTCTTGATGTCCGCCTCTACCACGCTTCCCTCGAAAACCACGAACAGAACCTTCACTGCAATTAGAACGAGGGTTTCCTACTGCAGTCGAAGGAAGATAGGAGCTGTGAGATGGAGTTGGCGGGTAGTTGAAATTTGGAGGATAGTAATGAGGCATACGAGGAAGTGGTGCGTAGTATGGAGGAGAATACATATTTGGCATCATTTGATTATGTCCTCCAGGAATCGACATCAGAGGTATTGGAGGAGGGTAGTAGTTAGGTTGAAAAGAATGCTGGTACTGAGGTGAATGTGAAAGATAGGATGGATGCGACTGTGGAAGGGGATGCGGTTGACTTAGATAATTTTTATCAGATTTGGAATATGATTTAAGAGACTGACTTTCGTTTCTGCGGACATAAATTATCAAAAAGTGTAAAAGTAATTCAATCCTTGCAATTCAATTTCGACCATAACGTAAGCCAGCGAAAAACGTACCTCAATAAAATTTTTACTTCATTGAGCTTTTTGTTGAGTTCATCAACAATATCGTCGTTACCGCTGACGTTCTCTGCCGTTTTACCACGAGGATCTGATTTTTCTTTTATATTCAAATTTTCTAGCAAGGTTCGCAATCGTCTCTGAATAGAGTCATCTGAATAATTACATATACAAACAAAACATTAAACTTCAATTCAGAACCTATACCAAGTTGTTACACTCACTCTGCTGTGTTACTTTTGCTCTTCTTAAATTTTTCATCGCATTTTGAGCTTCCGATTTCAATTCTGTTTAACAGAAGTAAATGATACTTCACCAAATTCAAGTGTGAATGGAATTAATTCAACTAGGTAAAGTGTTCACACCAACCTCGATTAAACTGCGTACAATTTGTTTCGAACCAAGAAATTAAATCGGTCAAATAACTAGGATTCTATAAATGAAACAATCAGTCAATTAAATCATTAATTGAATAAGGAAAAAACCAGAACGTGAAACATACTACCTATACTAACCTCTTGTTCAGATTTCAAAATAGCCATTTCGGTCTCTAGTTTCTCTTTTTCTGAAAGCAAATTTTGATTTTCTCTTTGAAATAATTCTTCGTCTAGAGATCTCTGGCTTAGAAATAATTCATTGAACTCCTCACTCATATCTTGAGCACTTTTGAGGAGAACATCTCGTTTTGAGCTCTCCATAGCCAATTGAGTTTGCAACTGCTCGTTGTGTTTCAATAACGCATCCGTATGTTTTTCTTTATGAAAATCTTCAATCGAGTGCATTATCGCTGCCTGCAGGTCATCGTTTTCATTCTCTACCAACAACGACGCAGTGATATGTTAAAGAAAAATAAATTTGTCTCAAGCAGAAGCAAATTAAAGGGAAAAAGCGGGAAGTATTGACTCACGAGGTCTTCGAGGTGGATTTCGTTTCACTTGTTCTATGAGACTCAGCAGGACCAAGTTGGTAGGTAGATCATCAATAGGACTCACGCCATTAGAATTGGGAACTGTTTTCCTGCACTGAGGGCAAATCAACGAACTTTCGTGTTCGTACATTCTTTCCAAGCACGCTTTACAGTAAGTATGTTGACATGGGAGCATTTTACAGCTTTCGTCCAACTGTTCCATGCAAATAGCACATTCCAACCATTGCTCTTGAACCACTATCTCCGTCATGGTGAAGGAAATTTTTGATACTGATTCTTGAATAAAACGACAGTAGATGAATTACCGAAAGCAGGAAATAATATAGCAGGAAAGGAATCAAGTTTTTCTCACGTCAAATAGCTCAAGCTCGACGGTAACACACTAACACATCAACTGTTCAACACGCCATTAATTCACCGCGGCAACTGCGTACACAACATTTTACCCAAACAGAGATAAGAACAATTAACAAGCACGATAATTCGCGTTAGCCATATCAACGAGCGTTGAGCTATGAAATGAAAAAGTACGAAGTTGTTAAACTTGAAAGAGTAATCACGAATCGGTTTTCGTTTTGAATCTACAGAAAAATTATCGAGAAACGATAAATGCAAACAGTGTTGCCATTTTGTTTTGTTGACAAGTTGATGAATCGGAATGTGAATAATCACTCAATCGCCAAGTCAGCAGGAAAAATAATTAATGTGAACTCGCGATAAAATAGCTTAAGCTATATTTCTATCAATGTATCGTATTTTTGTATCATTCGTCAGAATCAAAATCGGAGTGAGTAAATCTATTTGATGTCGATACCTATCCTAAGTGAAATCAATCCAGGTACTGTACTGAACGTGTCGTATTTCTTTTACAGAACCGTTGGTGCATACAAAATTGAGAATTGAGTGATTAACTTTCGTTGATTTTCCCATAATTGCTGAATTTTACTAAACTATGGACACCGTGGAAGATATTTTAGATTGGGTCTCTCAAAATAGTCGAAATCTCAGTGAAGGTAAGCTTTATTCAAGTATCATTCTTGTCAGAGTTGAATTTAAAACTTATCGCTTGGTGTGATAAAGATTGTTGATTACGAGAAGTAAAAAGACCACCATGATTAGATTGAATACTAAACAACGTACATTAACATAGCTTCCTGCTTTTCCTACTTCGAAATGAGGGTGTATTGTTAATTTCTTATTACTTAAACCTACAGTACACGAAATTACGTGTATGCTTTACTCTGAGTCTGATGCTCAATTGACAAAGTATATACCTAAAAGTTGATTATTTGATAAACTATGTATTTTTTTCATTCTTTCTGCTTGTGTTGCAGCTCAGAAGAAAGAAATTCACGATGTCCTGGAATTTCTCACCAATCAGTTGCAATCAGGAGTAGGTACGTAGAATTGAAAATTTTCACACCATATATGTGACTTGTGTTTGTGTTGCTTATTTTCGATGCATTTGTTCCTATCTTAGGTTCCAGCAATCGAGATCATCAATCGCACTATGGTACTCAAACGAAGACAGGTGCAAGAAATCAAAACGAAAAGAAATATCACCATAGAGCCTATAAAAATGACATCGAAAGTGCGTTCATAAATTATTTTATTGAAGTTTTTTTGCACATAATTATGCAAGTACATACTTTAATACTTTTTCAATCCCAGACTCGCCTCTTGAATCAAAAATAAATCAAGTTACAAATCTCCTCAGTAAAGAAACTGGCTACATGAATGGAAAAATTGAAACATTCTCCAAATCATTCGAAAAGCAAAGTTTGTATCTTCTCATGCGTATATGTACCTATCTATTATTTTCTAAAATCTTTGCGTGAGCGAAATAAAATTTTGATGATGGTGTAATTTGTTCTTTCTTCTAGTGAAAGTGCTGAAAGATAAGGTTAGAGAATTGGAAAATGATAAAATTCAAAAAGAACGAGGTGAGTTCCGATTTATTTTATTCATTGAGTACATCCACGAATCTTTCCAATTCGGTATCGTAATACTTATTGTGAAATTGGTGTTTTTTTCAGAAAGAAATAGAATAAGTGACAGCGAAATTGATAATTTGACAGGAAAGCTGAAAAGTTTGATGAGCTGCGTTCCTCAAGCACCATATCCCTACGCACCAAATCCCAATCTTCCGCACCATCCTCCTCCTCATCCGTATGACTACTTTCCTTCCTATCAGCCTCATCCTCCAATACCACCAAATCAACATTTTCCACGCTTTCCTAATCATCCTCCACAATTCTACACAGCACCGAGGCCATCTGCATCGTCGATGGCTTCACCATTTCCATTTCCTGGCACTTACGTTGGTCCGAACCTACCGAAACCACCAACGTATGATGAGAGTCAGAAAGTTTATCGGTTCAGTGGTAATAATTCTGGCTCTGGACCAAACGGCAAGGTTGGCTCTAATCCTGCCTCAAGTGCCTCAGGTAATAGTTATTCGAAACCTTTCGGTAAACCATTCCCTGGTGGAAATTATGGTAAACCTGATGGAAATCCAAGAAAAAAATATTGCGATCCTCATTGGAAAAAATCGGGTGATGGACGTAAAGAACACGAGCTAAAGTGAGTTTATCTATGAGTGTGTTTTAAATTTAGAAATGTTCTCGAATGCTACTAATGAGAATTATTTGAATTTTTATAGGAACGAATCTGCGAGCAAATTTAGTGGAAAATCGTACCATCAGACAGCTTCGTTCCGTAGTGAAAAATCTGGTACCGATTCTGATAGGTACCTAATCAAAACTTATTGTAAAATCATATTTGTATGTTTTTTTTTCTAAAATTATTAATCGCAAAAATACTTTTTGAATACTTAGATTTTCTAGTTCAAGTCAATTTCAAAAATACGCCGATCGAGGCAAAAATAAACGCTTTCAACAATTTGGAAAGAACCGCCCGGAAAAGTAAATCTATATATGAAGCGTTTCGAGTTTTCATAACCATACTCGAACACTTGCAAATATCATCATTTCTTGTTGAATTTTTCAGTCACGACGACGGAGGGGACAGTGATACTTCCACGACGTCTCATTTACCCCCAAAGGACAGCCAAAAACAATTCGCAACTCATAAAACAGATAAAACAGGGTATACTCGTGATGTCAAGGTCGTTACGAACCAAAATTCTCAATCAGCATCGAAAGAAAAAACTTCAAAATTGCCAAATCACCCGAAAAAGTAAATTAATTTTTTAAATTATAGTATTTTATACATATATTGCTTTTCTAGTGCCTTGTTCGATTATTTAATACATTTTTTAGTCCTGGCGATGCTTCAGCGGCGCCTCAAGGGATTTCAAAAGCCATTCGAAAAAAAAATAAAGAAGGTGCTCCTAAAACCACTTCCGGAACCGTAAAGAACGAAAACCCGCAATCGAGTGCAACAAATGAATCTTCAGAATTGAGAAAATTAAAATATCCCTCTAAAGCGGAAGCTTTAAAAAATAATATCGATGTACGTAGATTTCGTGAATTGCATTTTAAGTACATTTCACCCTTGTATTTTTGTGCGGTATATTTTTATGAATTTGTTCTTTTCATTTTGTTCATAGATCTATCAACCAATCAAACCACCGGGCACATGTCTTGGAAAAGTTGAAGGCATGCCATTCAGTAGGCCGGCTCGTTGCCTTAAGGATATTTACGATTTTGAAGAAGAATTTGGTTTTTGTGAAGTTATTCGATTTTGATATTATACCGTCGTACCTACTACATGTAATAGAGCGTCGATACGCCGTTACCTATTTCGAAATAGCTATTTGTGTTTATTAAATTTAAGTTAGATCTTCCTGAGGAAAAGGAATAAAGGATACGAACTTATTTTGTCTAATCATTGTATTATTATGATTTTATAAATACATTTATATCTTTCGTTTGAGTATATGATCACTTTGAGCTTAGCATTGTAATTTTACTTGTATCTGTAAATTGTCATTGAAAAAAAATAATTACGAAACGAACGACTTCACCCGCAGAATGAAGTGAAATATACATTCAAAGTCGAAAAGGGACAAAGGGAGTGAAAAAGGAGTGAAGTGAAATTGAATGAAAATCAGATGAACGCGAACGATCCGTCCGTAGAATTCGAATCATTATGTTTTGGTTACGCTGTGTTACGCTGAGAATTTATCCGTACAAAATTTGTCTTCGTTGATCTCCTCGATGAAAATTTCAATTCTTCAACTCGGAGTGAGTGGTGTTTTGTTACAGGAATCAAATCGCGTTAAATTAGCAATTTATTTTTAAATTTATATTGCTTGTGTTGAACGTATATGTAACTGGTAAGCTTTTGATGATATTTCATTTAATAAAGCTTGTCTTTCAAAGTTTCATTGGTTTCAACCATCAATACAACAGCAGTGTGTCTCTTATCGGCTATTTTACATGCACATTTAGGTGTCCATCTGTCAACGGTGATACGGTGTTACTTGTATTTTCTTTTGATATCATGCGCACTTTATCCACGCTGTAGTGAATTGAATTGTCATCTCCAAATTACTATGAATTTGAACGAATAATTTCACTCGTACTCGTGACAATGGAGCAGCAAATTTTACAAGAACTCGAATCCGCTGCCAAAATTATTCTGGTAACTAGCTTTTACTATTTCAAAATTTCAGAAGAATAGTTGCATATTATGTATGTTGAATTTCGCTAAATTTTGTTCTACTGTTGTAGGCTCCTCCGTCTGTGATAACAAATCAACAAAGAGCCGAAGCGGAGGCAGTGTTTTTGAACTTCAGACAAACCAAATGTCCTTACCAAATTTGCAAATATATCTTCGGTAAATTCATAACTGAATATCAATACTTTCTGATGAAAAACTTCTCATGTTTGCCTTATTTTGCGAATTATATTTCTTTAGAAAACAGTACCATCGACTACGTAATTTTTGAAACTAGCAACACGTTGAAAGAAGCTGTCATTAGAGAATGGAATTATATGAACATTGATAATATAAATTCGATTCCAAATTATTTATTACAGCACGTGTTAAACCATCCAAATTTGGCTGTTTTCGTTAGAGAGAAAATATTACAAGTAAGATTAGCTCGATGCCATTTCATTCCATGGCATTACCAAATGAACATTTAAGAATTATTAAATGTTTTAATTTCTTCAGGTTATCGCTATCATGGTTAAAAGAGGCAGCATATCAGATATGGGAAATGAACGGCGCAAGCTATTAGGACAAGTAGAACAATTTATTATGAGCGGAGAACTGAGAAAAGTAACTTTTTTGCAGCATTGCCAAATTAGATCTTTGGCCAAGTTAACGTACTTATATGTACATATATGTATATACTTACATAAAATGTGATTGCAGCAAATTTTAGGGTGCAGTTTGATATGCGCTTTAATGCAAGAATATGCGATCACTGTTAAATCAGCAGACGTTGGGCTACAATGGGAGACCCATTTAAACGCTAAGAAACACTTCGAGGTTCGTATCGATAATTTATCGTGAACTTCGGATTGCTCGACGTATTTTAATCGTTTGTTCAACGTTTTTCAATAGATGACTGATTTGAAGAAAATTTTTCAACTTAGCGTTACAACTTTGAGTGAAATATGTAAAATTGATGGACCTTTTTCTGATAACGCATTAATGCTAATCAAAAGTCTGTTACAAATCGCTGAAGGAACGTTAACTTGGGCTTTTATTTCATCGGCAAATATCCTTTTTAATGCTTAATTACCTTTTTATAAAATTCTATGATTGTAATTTCGTTAAATTTAGTGACTGAGTAGACGTGTATTCCTTAACTCGTATTTACTGCCGAAAAGGATTATTTGTATTGTAGAAATGTCCTACGAATCGGACTATAATCGATCCTTGAAACTCGCATCGTATTGGAAAGATGTCATTCTAGTTCCTAATTTTCTTCAGTTATTTTTCCATGTACGTTATTCTAGAGTAATGTTGATTTTATTTAATTGTGTATTTTGAATTTACTCGATGGCGTGGTAACCACTTTTTTTTTTGCAGTTACATTGGAAGATACGCGATAATGCTAACTTGACGCACTATTCTCTCAACTGTCTAGTACAACTGGCTTCCCTTTGTGGACCTATTCTGAATACCAAAAGCGTGAAAATCGATTACGTTAGAAACTACATAGAATGTTTTTTAAATTTTTTGAACAGGTTAGCCTGAGATTAATCGATATAATAATTATTGCTTTCGATTCGAATTTTGCTTAATTTGCTTGTGTTTTCTGTAAAGTGTCGAGGTTGTGGATCGCGAAGCAATCGGAGTATCCAACATATTTTTGAAGCTTTTAATTTTTAACGAGTTAACAATAGTGACCGATCTCGCCGGTCAAGACATAATCACTTCATTTTTCCAACAAATGGCTCGTCTTACGTGTTACTTCGCCGAAAAAGCGTCGCAACAAGATTCGGTTAGTTTCTCTGTTCACCCGATAATTACTTCAGTCTGTTGTGTACTTTTCATAATATGAACGTTTTCATCTCTTAGATCAATTACGACGAATCTATGTTCACTGAAGCTTTCGATAATATGTTGAAGGCGTGGAATTGTCTATTCCGCGACGATTCCGAAGCTATTTATAAAGAAGCTTCGAGGTGTATTTTCAATAGCTATTTAAAATGGCATCTTTCACCTCCTTATGGATTCAGATCAAAAGTAAGTTCCAACGAATAATAACAATATGACGATATGAGATTCTCTTTCATATTAGTAATGTGTGTGTGTGTGTTTTTTTAATAATTCTTCAGGTATCTACAGACGAGGTGGATGACGCAGAGGAAGAAGAAGATCTGAATAAGTTTGGCTCTCAGCTGGAAGCCATCGGTATATTTGCTCGACAAGTTCCAGATTTGACCATACCTACCCTTGCCAGGTTGATTGATGAGAAAACATACGAGCTTAGACTGATGTGGCAAGGAACCTCGAATAATAATATTCAAAGGGATGATCTGTACGAAGATCTGCATTGGTTATTAATGATTGCTGGTGAGATTTGTGAAACGAATACGTTCGTTGCATAAATTAAACTTCAACGTTCTTAAATTTTCCCATCGTTGCAGGTCACGTTCTTACCAAAGAAAAAGACGGTATGGCTAGTCTAATTCCTACCAAACTGATGCAATACAGTGTCGAAAAGGTGAATCGTATAAATGTGAACGATTCTTTGAACCTTTTAGCTATGATTGATCGACCGATAACGCAATCAGATTTTGCCAGCTTGGAAGAATCAACCGATCACATTATATGGTACAAAATACTCGTACAACGTCGCATGCTTCTTCTTTCAACGATAATTAGAATTCGTTTTATTTTCTCTTGTATTCCTCCAATAGGTTGGTATCGGCGGTATTTCGTTTGAGTGAATTAGAAAAACAGATGGGTGAAGCGAAATTGGCTCATATTCTGAGTCCAACGTTATCTTCTACAATTGCCTGGTTTTTGCAAACTTGGTCTCATCCTTATTTACTATTTTCCAACGCGCATTACAGTAAAGTAAGTGTTTTTTTTTTTCTTTCTTAATGTAACGGCATGGCGTAAGCAACGAGAAACCAGTCGAGCTGATTTTCGATGTTTACTTTTATCTGCACAGGCCAGCGCAGCTTTAGCGACAGCTTTTGGAACAGAAACCGAATGCGCCAAATGGATCGTTGGTTTTATTATAAACAAAATACAGTCTAATTTTTCACTCTTTCACGCTGATCCGTGTATTAGAGGAAATACCTGTAAATTATTGTTATCTTTAGTTAGCACTAGAGAGAAGTAAGTACGAAGAATGCAATATTTCAAATCACGTTTACGTATCTGAAAACTGTGACATTTTCGCAGGGCTGTATTTTTACTGAAGAGTCAATTCTTCTGGAATTTGATCAGCAGCGGTCTCGGAAGCAATAATAGATACGTATCGCCTGATATCAAAAAAGTCCTCGTGAAAAGCTTCACTATCGCGGTATCAGCTTTCGACGGACCGGAAGAAAAACGTATCGAGTATTTGAACCAGATAATCAAACCGATTACGGAAAAATTCCGCAGTATTGTTTTGGAAGAAAATTTCAAAAAACAGTACCACGATGAGATGGTCCGTAGCGAGATTATGGAAATCGTGCACCTATTTTTAGGTGAATAAATCGACATTCTCAAATACAGCTTCCCCTTACCTGAGCGAATAGACAAAATTATGAATATTTTCGTTCTATTTCAGGTATCGTTGAGGGTACCGGAGTTATTGAAGAAACTGGTATCACGTTTTGTAAATGTTTGTTCGGATATATGTCGCCTGTATTGCCTGATATGGTTACTTTGCTTTCGATTTATCACAATTACCAGCAGATATCGCAACTTATATTGGAATTATTTCGCGAATGTTCGCACACGATGTTGTGTTACTTGGGAAAAGTAAATAATTATACCTACATGAAACGAAGAGACTCTTCGAAGCCAGATATATAACTTGGACATTTTTTTTTTCGCAGGATAACGAACGTGTTTTCTACGAAACTTGTTTGAGGCTCGTTGAAATGTACGTGAAACACAACAGCGGTCGACTTACCGAAGAAGTGAACGCCGAAGAGGATTCGTTTCACGATATGTTGATATTTATGGATTTATTGTCTAATTTATTAAGCAAAGAAATTATCGATTTCAATTCGGACGAAGGTAATCTATTTTCGATCCTCATTTGTTGCTTTTTCTACGAACATCGAATCGTTGACGAATGTTTGTATTGATGTGTTGTAGAAAACGGATGCGACGAAGCGGTTGTTAATTCGGTAAACGTCTGCATGCTCGGTTTACGCGGTATTCTTCCATTGATGTCCGTTGATACGTTGAAATTTCCCACTTTATGTTCTAAATTTTACACGGTAAGCTTTATTTAATTTAAATGTACTCGTTGTATCGAATTGTAATTTTATATCCGGGTAAAATCGTGCTTACAGTTATTACGCTTCATTTGTGAACTACACGCGAAAAAAATCTGCGAGCAACCGCAAGAATTTCTTGTCAGCATCTTGGCAGTGATCGAACTAGGATTAACTTTATTTGGACCTGATATTACGACTCTGTGTTGCGAATTTATTCAGACTTTCTCAAAATATTTATGTCAAAATAGTACCTCGCCTCAACTACCGCCTGAAAAGTTCCTTTTATTGCAACCATTTTTGAAAGTAAGTTTATTAATGTTATCATCATTTTCGCCATTTTTTACTGACAACAACCGAGGAAGGTGTAACTTTATTACTCGTACTAACTTCGATCGAATCTATTCGTTGTTCTACTTGTAGATCATGATCACGATTATATTATCAAGACAAATAAATTCGGATAACATCAACGCCTTTGGACTAGCTTTTCATTCGTTGATTTGTTGCTACAAGGTGAGTTATCGAAATTTAGAGCGAATATTTCGGCACAGAAAATCGACCGTAACTTTTCTTTCTTGCTCGTAGGAATACTACACGCAACTAGTCGAAGAACTGATATCTAGTCAGACGGATCCGGAAGTGGCTGATAGACTTTCTAAAGCGTTTACCGATTTGACATCGCGTCTGCGTCTATGTTACGATCGCCAAGAGAAAATGGCTTTCGAGAGTAATTTCGAAAAGTTCGTCTTCAATATTCAGGGTTTTTTGTTTATTAAGTAACGTTTATTTTTCGTTTCTTCAGTTTCCTTTTTCCTAATCCGAGACCGATAAACTCCTTAAAGATTTCTTTTCGCATGTTTTATTTTTATATATTATTCTATTATGTAATTTTCTGTTTTTCGTATTGTTTTGAGCAAATTTTAACGTGATACAAATTTTTAAACTACCTTATTAACTTTCCCCGCTGCCCCAGTAGTTTTTTTTATAACCATTCAGGTAGTATATCATCGTGTTCTTTTGTAATTTTTGTTCTCGCTTGGATGAATTTAATTATCGTTTTTTTCTTCTTTTTTTTAAAAGGTCAGCTAAGGTCCGTTTTGTTTTATTGGTAACGTTTAATGGCGACGTATCGTATTCTACTTATTTTTTTCTGATAATCGCGAGATTCGTTTTGAAGAGAGATTTCATTTAATTTATTTTTTCATTCTTATTTATTTATCGTGATTATATATCGATATGTGCCACTATTTGTGCATTTTTTTTTTACTTGTTTGATTAATGTTTTTTTGTTTTCGTTTTATTTTTTTCTGTTTTGTTTTATTTTAATATTACGGTGTGTTCTGCTGTGAATTCCAATAAATGCTGATGATTAATTTGTACTTGTGACGGTAACCACGTACTTACGGTTTCTTTTTTTCGAGGAAACTCTATGTATTCCTATTCCGATGATACATTCAGAAAGATTTTCGGTACCATAATAATCGTGCAGGACAAAACCAATTGACCGAAGTAATTCATTCATAAAAAATTGATTAAATTCGAACGAGTAATAGATGAATTTTTATAATTCTCAATAAAAATGTGTAAATTCCACTATCCATAATGACTACTCAAAAATAATTTTGAAAATTGAAGAAAATGATGACAAGTCCGCTGCAGACTATCCATATTGTAAAATCTTGCGTTGAATGAATAACACAAAGTACATTATTTTTAATACAATAGGAATACAATGTTCACTGAGAAAAGTATACGACAATTTGCAAACAAATTCAACCCTTATTCGTTCATTTAGAAACTAATTTCAAAACTTTATTCATTTCTAGATCGTTGAACTTCAAAATGGCGAATATAGCGTTCAACATATGAGATCTCATTTTATTTTCCGGCGTTACTAGATAATTATAAAATACATTTTTCAAATAACGCGTATTCAGCTCTTCAGCACCGTCTTGTTGTTTCTCCAATCTGAAAAAGGAACGAATTATGAACCATCAAAAATAATGGGGAAACGCACCCTCGGTTGTAGTATATCAACTTAATTAAATCGTACCTTTTAATATCGTGCTGTAGTTGAGTGTACAATTGCATTTGCTGGTAATGCTCCCTTTCCATTTCATGCATTTTAATTTGCAAATCATTATTCTCTTTTCGTAATCTATTTATGTCGGCCTCTTTACGAGCGACGTCTTCCATGTAATAAATTAAAGTCGAACTTTGTCTTCTTGGAGCTCTAGACGACGGTTTTTTAACCTACACGTAAACGAATCGTGAAATGACGAGCAATACCAATATTACATTATTGATACTTGATAACTGACAATTACTAACTTCAACTGGAGTTTCGTCGTTGAATTGATAAACTGGAAAATAGTGCTGTTGTAAATTGACTAATTGTTTGTCTTTTTCTTCGACAATAGCGGTAACTCTTTCTCGTTGTTTGACCAATTCGCGTTCCATAACGATCAATTTATTTCTATAGTCTGATTCAATCGCATTCAGCTTTGATTTCCACATTTGGCGTTCTTCTTCTATAAACTAAAATGAAAATCGTGAAAATGAAGGGGAAAAATCAAAAGTTTTTAATATTTACTTTATTTTCATTTTCAGTTCTGGTCTTCAATTCTTCTTGTAGTTTGGCGTTGACTGATTCTAATTCTACTTGTCTGGTTTTCAGATTATGAATTTTTTGACAAGCCAACATAAGATCTTCGCTGTTCCTAGGGATGAATAAACCAATTGAAGTAAAATAGAGGAAGACAAAATATCATGATCATTTACTTAATACGTGTCGATAAAATGTATCAATACTACACTGTTTTCAGTGGGACAATTGACATTTTACCGATCAGTTTTTTTAATGCCAATACCACACTGTTTTTCTGTGACAAGGTATTAATACCGCACTGTTTACTGTTTTACTTACTTGAATACCTTATCAAAGCTAGAATATTATTGTTTCGTTAGTTGTTTCCAACTTAAATAAATGCGAATTGGATGAAAAAAAAA